>MQTX01000379.1:46187-81220 GCA_009735665.1 Angiostrongylus cantonensis
CAAAAGCCTGCAATCAAGTGACAGGGAATTATAAGGGAGGCGGTTAGGAGACGTTTCCAACAAATAAGCTCCATGTTCACGCTGGGAGAGCCTGGCAAGCTACCCGTGACTGAACCAAGCGCCCACGTTCAGAGCCCAGCAAGCTTTACGTGGGTTTCAAAATGCTAAACACAGTAAAAAAAAAAGGGCCTCACTACCCACCAGACCGTGGAGCTCCCAGTTTCACAGCGTTGGATAGGACAAGTACGGAGAGGCTACTAAGATCTCAGGGCCAGTCGAAGCTGCCTGGATTACAAATAAATGAGGTGACGATTTGTACCCACAATGCACGCACACTTGAATCCGAGTCCTCGACAGAAGACTTGCTCATGCAAGCAAGAATGATATGGTAGGACGTCATCGGCCTGGATAAGACGAGACGACGCCACCCATTTAACGTCGTCCATGACAACGGAGACGAATTGATCCTCGGAACATGCGACACCAGAGGAGTAGGCGGTGTCGGCGTTCTCGTCAACTTGAGTTTGTACAAGAACATCGGTTCATTCGAGAAGCTTACAACCCGAATCGGACCTTTACGATTAAAAAGATGTGGATCAATACCAGCTTTGACAATCTTAGTTGTTTACGCGCCCAAATCAAGCTATGACTAAGAAGAAAATTCGAAGCGTTCTACATGGATATGAAGAAGCTCTACAGAGAACACCATACATTCTCCAACGTCATCATAGGAGATTTCATTGTCAAGACTGGACCGAGATGAGCGTCTGAGGAAAGTCACATTGGGACCTACGGATTAGAATAGAAAAAACAGGGTGAGCGGCTCTCTTATTTACCATGGCCACTAAGATTATCCATAGTAACTCCTAATCCCAGAAGCCCCACCTTCAAAGGTAGAGGTGGGAATTCCCTAATGGAGAGTACCATAACGAAATAGACGGCATCATAGTGAATAGAAAGTTTTGCTTAGCCGATGTCACTGTTGTCTCAAAATTCTACACGGGATCAGACCACCGTCTCCTTCGTGCAAGAGTCTATTTCTCGCGGAAAGGACAAAAAGCCGCTAAATTGAAAACCGAACTCCCAAAACCACCACAAATTGAAAAGAATTGACAAAACAGTGGACGAAGGAGAGCCATGTGAGCAAGCAGGGCTTCGAAAAGGATTTAGTACGATGGACCACATTCACACGATAACAAGGCTCATTGAAGTATCGCGGGAGTACAAAAGACCGCTTTGTCTCACTTTCATCGATTTACAAAAGGCCTTTGATTCTAGTTAGATAGAAGCAGTGCGGAAGCCCTTGGTGGTCAAGGAGTTCATACTTAGCACATAAAGACTCTTCTGAACTGTACAGAAACTTCACAACCATAATTTCACCATTCTACAACGTTATTAAAGTTGCTGGTACATCTTGTAATAGTACCCAGGATCGACTTTCTATTAAACTCTGGATTGTGAATTCGTCATTTTCCAGAAGCCGCAGATCTTGTAATTATCACTCAGATTTTCATCTTTGTGTTTGTGCTGTTGAAGTACTTGACCTAGTAAGTTGCGTATTGGTGTACCCTTCCAGGCTCTGAAGAAGGCGATTTTGCCGATTCAGCTACGATTGTGTTGTATGTGTGTTATTGTATGGAAGTAAACGTATGCTGTTTAACAACCTCGCGATTGCTAAGAGAGAAAACGATGAGTTATTAGCGTTGGCGTCAAAAGAAGAGTTAGGCAAGGCGATGCAATCTGGCCAAATTTATTTACCGGCGCCCTCTAGATCGTCATGCCAACATTGGGCTGGGATAATGTGGGAGTGAAAATCGTTATTCGGCAGTCACACCACCTTCCCCTTGCTGATGATATCGTCTTTATAACACCAGATATTAGCCAGGCGGAACGTTTGCTTACGGACTTTGATAATGCTTGTGGAAAGATTGGTCTTCGACTAAATCTCATGAAAACGATGTTTATGAAAAACGGACTGGTTTCGTTTGCCCCATTCACGTTCAATGCGTCGAATATCTCCGAATACTCCAGTTATGTCTATCTAGGTCGGGAAGTCAATATGTCAGGATCGTGGTCGCTGCGTAAGCAGCATGAACAAACACTCAGCGTTACTGAACGCACAGTCGAAAGGACGCTGCTAGGAGTATCCCGTTTCACATAAGAGAAGGGATCCGAAGCTTCGACCTGCGTCAACGATGAAAAATCAAAGATGCCGTTCTGTACACATGCTTCTATTTGAATGAATTAAGCGCCTTCTGTAAATCAACGAAAGTGAAACAGAGCAGTCCTTTGTACTCTCGCGGTACTTCAATGAGCCTTGTTATCGTGTGAATGTGGCCCATCGTACTAAATCCTTTTCGAAACCCTGCTTGCTCCCATGGCTGCCCTTTGTCCAGTGTTCTGTCAATCCTGTTCAGGATGACTCGAGTGAAAGGTTTGTAGACGACGGACAACAAGCAAACTTGGCGATAGTTGCCTATGTCGTGTAGGTCGCCCTTCTTGACCAACAACACGGTCTTGCTGGTCTTCCACTGAGTAGGGACCTTGCATTCAGACAGGTAACGTGTGAAGAGCCGAGCAAGTGTGTTTACGAGGACTGGCGGAAGGTTCTTCAGATGTTCTGATCTTATCCTGTCCGGACCTGGTGATATTCGATTTTTCACCGACGAAATCTCGTGTCGGATTTCGAAAGGGGGAATCGATGATTCATTATAGCATCCTTTTTATTTCATATGATGTGAGGTGGCGCGCAGGGCGCGTGTGGCGCAGTGGTTGGAGGCGCCACTGCGGCGCGCACGTGAAAATGCGCCCATGGCCCACCAAGCCTTCCATCCCTCCGGGGTCGGCAAATTGGTACCAGACTTGTCTGGGAGGATAGCAGCACTGGCTCGATACATCGGCCGGCCACCGCGAGTCATTGTAAAGGCCAGATATGCATTCAATCACCTCCAACGATGCTTAATGAAGTCGAATGCATGGCGCATCCCTCAGGGATTGATCAACGCCGAGAGCTTTATCCTTTATCCTTTTATGATGTGAGGTGGACGTGGCTATCGAAGAGATCTGAGTAGTATTCGTGAATGACTTTCTCCATTGCCTTTCTGGATGTCGTAACCGTTCCGTTCGGGCGTGTTACAAGGTGAAAAATCTCCTTCCCAAACTGTGAAAGACTTCCTTGCTTCCATTAGGAAGCCCAGCTGAGAGTAAACCCTCACCGTCCTGGTATTAAAGTCACATGATGGTTAATCTTCCGCTGACCCAAAAAGGCTGGAAACTGTTCGTGGTGGTCACATCTTCGAGATCCAGGAGAATATACATCGAGAGCGAGACATAGATGGGCCGGTCACCTAATGAAAAGAACAGACGACAGATGAACAAAAAGAACAGTAGAGTGGACCCCAAGAGAATGCAAACGTTTCCTTGGGTGAGCACCTACACGTTGGACGGACGTGTTCGTAAACAAAGTTAATCAGCTGTACCCGCAGCTGTAGTTGTTTTACAGAGTACGGTATGAGACTCGAAAGCGATACCATGCTCGGAGAAGACCACCACCATGGACTAAGATTGCGAGAGAAAGGAACGAATGGCATATGTACTGGGGTCTGCACAACTCGTGAAGGCGGACCGTCCAAGTATCCGAGTAAGTAAGTATAAGAAACAATGGCATTTAAGCCACGTCAGTGCAAAATATTTTACGGATGTGTGTGCTTTTGTTAAATGCAAATAATATTGTAGACATTTGGATGAGCCTTGCTGTGTTCATGAATTCTTGCCTTACTTACTGCGCTGTGCTGTTGAGTTAGCACAATTAGCGGCAGCCAGTAATGATGATCGAGAAATTTGTGCATTACTCAGGTGGCAGATCCAGTGCTAGAGTTTCAAATTTTCCTGTTTTTTGAATTCCAATGAGTGCCTTAGAATTGAAAAAGGTGGCATTCGATGAAGTTCGAGTTCCGTGAAATTCTGTACACACACACTCTCTCTCGCTCTGTAATTATAGCGTACGTCAGGATTTCGGGCTGTCAACTTCTTTTTGCAAGAACGTGCGTTATTCCGCATGGTAGGTGAACTTACCATTCACCACATTTCCCGGTTGTTTTATTATTATTTCGTATTTGGATTCTTTTTGTAGTAACGAAAATCGAGAGTTCGTCAAAGGATGCTTAGCGTTGAGTGCGCCCTAGAACATTGTATTCAGATTTGAATTTCCTCGTAGAAATTTATTGTCGGAATTCCATTTGCGAGGATGGAGTCTCACGATTTACTAAGCGAAAAGACAGTTGGTTAGCGACAAGGATGTTGGCATTATTTTTAGTTCATTTTGTTCTTTACATCATAGGTTGTGCATGCACCTCGGCGTTTCCTTCTTTCGGTTAGTTGTATTGGATCATAATCTACTAAGGTCTTTCGCGTTTGAGTTCGGCTGCTCGAGGATGGCCTTATTTTCTTTACAAATATCGCAAAATTCTAATCGGATTTTGCTTGATGTCCCGTAACTGCTGTACTAGATTATTCCTTTTTGTTCGCATTTGTTCTCCTCATGTGTTTTCAGTCCAACTTCTTCCATATCTCTAGCTTCTTGATGTGGGTGCATACTCATACCTAAACAGAATGGTGGAGTTTTTCGTAAGAATGTTCCAAGTAATTCTCGAGACAAGGAATATTCTAATCAATGAAGTGACTAACTTGTTATATCCCGAAAAGACAACGGCGGGGGCAGCACAATTACTAGCGCTGGTCAAATGTCAGTTCCGCATTTATAGCACTGTTCACGGCAATTCAGAACACTGCTCGTGAAATGGATTGAACAAGAGTACAAGGAACCATAACTAGTACGGGCCTTCATGCTGCCTTTCGAAGAGAAAATAAGTGGTTAGCGTAGTTTACCAGAGCAAGATGTATCTAAGAAAACGAGGAACACCCAACTCAGCCCAACATCTTCGACCGCACCAGTGAGGAAAGCGGATGCTGCGTAAGAATAAAGTAGGGGACGATATTTATGAAACACGCTATCATGACGTGATGCTAAAAGTACCTCGTATCATCTAACTACTCATGCCCTCTCGCTTGACGATAGATTTCTACACGAGATGTGGGTTCAGGAACAGCGGGAATAGCACCAAGTGGATTTGAAACCATGTTCTGTTGCAAACGAACTGTGAGAATGATATAGAAAAGTTGCTGTTAGCATCATGTGCGAGCAAAAATGTAGGAGGAACGTTTTGCGGTTTACTACGTGAACAGACTTAGCTTCGTGCGACAAGGCAGGAAAAGTAGGATGCAGTAAAGCACAACAGACATGGAGCGAAAACAGAACACTAAAAACAATGGGTGCAAAGGTGGACGAAGAAGCGCAAGTGCTAAAGCAAATTAAAAAACAAGCAGAAGCGAACGAAAGATAAGAGATGCAAGCAAAGCTGTACATCTAATGAGAGCAGAAAAAAATTCAGTACCTGACGAAAGTGCTCATTTCAAAACGCCAATACCGACAGGATTTGTGAGAATGCTTCACTTCATTCCTGGATACTTGATGAAGTCAAAAGCATCCGCTTTCTACAACTGCAAAAATCGAGCACAGAGACTAAAATGAAGAGAATGTCGTCCGATAAACAAAGACAGTACCAGTCAGCCTTAGACACTGTTCGTACGAGCGTCGCAACAACATGGGTCAGTCGTCTTCAGCAGTTTCTTGCAACCGCTGGTGACGTCAAGTCTGAACCATCAGGCAGAACAGTTGAAACAAAGAAACTCGAAAAAGAATAACAGCAATAAACTAGAAGAACTCCTGGAAACTAATTTACCTTAAGCATGGTCACCAGCAGAATTGAATCAGAGCGTGAAGATTACGAATGGGGATCCGAAAACTTTGCCATTTCACTGAAAATATCCAATAAATCGCAAAATGTCGCCAGATTTAGTGATTTGCAATTTAAAAATCGCTCCATAAACTTGTCAGTTCATTTGTGGAGTTGGTCACTGAACTATAACCGAATGTGAGGATGCTTGGTTCCATCAGATAATCATCGCATCTGTGGCAGTCTCAAATCTAAAAAATTCTCACATTTTATTTCATTGAAGGATTGTCCGTGGAGACCCAGTTACCTATGCTACCTATACCATCTATAGTTTCATTAAAAAGAACAAAAAAGATCCTGTGTCCGCCTAGTCCTGTGGTTTTTCTTGGAAAGAGCAACAGTTTGGCAGTGATTGTTTTTTCTTGCGAATAAAGAATAAAGTAACAACCTGGTCCTTACTCACAAGAGTATAGTGAATTACTTGATCAACGCCAAGATTGGTAGAAAGCCGGCTTTGGGGCTTACCAGCTATGTTTTCATACGCCTTAGTGCGCTCAAAGAAAATTATTCGTGATGTTGTCTTCCATTTAAAGTATTTGATGAAAACGCTGGGGGAAACTCCTCCGTTATCTGTCCAAGGGAGTCAGCTAGAATCCTTCGAAATGACTTTCGAAAACAAAAGGGAAATGTTTCCGTTCAGGATTGCTAAGGAAGCAAAACAATAACTAATACATCAGCGGCAACTCCTCAGGTCCACTATATGGATTTTCTAAATATCACATAGACATAGCTTCCCATTTGTAGGGATGTGCTCATCCTCATTTTTGAACTGCGACAATGAGTGATTCACACACACATACACATATACACATACACACACACACATACACACACACACACAAACACAAAGCCCAAAACGTGCCCACAGCCATACATGCATGCACACATATGTATCTGTAGAAGAAAAACAGAAAAACTATGGATACAGGAAGGCGTAATGAAACACAATTGTAGAGGCCACATTACTTTACACCCGATACGAAAATTTCTGCCATCAAAAGAAACTCGACGGTAACTGCTCATGACTTACACTCATTCGCCCATATGTAGTTGTGATTGTTCCCATCACCATACAGTCTGTGGCGGGCTACAAATTGTGGTGACATGTTAGACATGTGGCGTGCACGCGTATGAGAATCTATTGCCCTAAATTTATAAATTACGCAACGTTTCCTACGGCTTACAATAGTTCGTCATTCAGACAACAAAAGTTAGCAATGGTGATGAAAAGAGCTACCCACTTCTGCAGAGCGATAATTTGCTTCCGAGTCTCCGGCTCCTGTAACTGGCGAAAACGATTAACGAAAAAATACTTCGAGGCAATCTGAAAGATGTGCCGCAGAGCGTCTTGACACTTGACACTTGAATGGCCCATCCTCAACGGTTGTGCGGGCCTCAGCTTAATCTCCATTTTTCGGAGATTTGCTGGTTAAGTCATTATGGTTCCATTTGAGTCCCGAGGTCAGACTGGCCGAAGTCTGCCAAAGGTCTTCACCACCACAGGCAGCCGCAACCCTTGTGGATCAGAAGGAGATTTACCACCATGCGACTTCGTCACCGAGACGATGGTAGACCCTGGTATTGGCTTACTCTTAGCTAGTCTTCCTGATGGAAACGCCAGACTCCTTCTCAGCTTGGAAGACGCTGCCAGGGGCTCCGCTGTACATCGCTGTCCGACATCCAGGAACACCTCACAGCCACGATGAGGCGGTAAACCGTTGGGAGGGCATGGAATGTTGGCGCAAAACGTATACAATAAAGGAGCGTTATGAGATGATATATCCCAGCTTAATCACGGCACACATACAAGTAAAACGAGAAAACTTTTGTCAAAAGTGTTATCCAGTTACTCACCAACTGAGGAGTAGCATAGCTCGAATTCGACGCACTGTATGAATCGCCCATTTACTCTGAAATTTCCGAAACAGAAGTTCATAGGCAGATGACATACGCATCACAAACACTTTTACGAAATACGAGTCACACGAAATCAATATGAAACCACGGCACTATCAACGCATAACGACCGACGTTTGGTCTTAGGTTGCTCGCAGACCTTGTAATTGGTTTGCCATTCAAACAGTACAGGACACAGTTAACGATGGTTTTTCTATAAGCAAAGGAGTCGAGAACTCGGGAAGTTAAGGTGGTAACAGAGGATTCCTTGGTTTCTTATGTAGTCTATGTTACTACCTATGTTACTATAGTCGATCAAAAAACCACACTACTCTCAGTGTGCGGGAACTCTTTCTCGCATCTTATGTTGGCTATATCTCGGTATAACTGCCAATTTCACACAGAAGACATGGTTCGTAATAGTGAAAGCGGATTAACAGTTCATTACTTTCCCATATCGTCCTTAGGTCTCAAATTTCTGAATGCAGAGAGGCTTAGGCTTGACAACTAAACTCGTCCTAGGATGTTTTTTGTAAATTATGGACTGCCACGAATAGGTTTCCCCGGCCAAAATCCACCCCGACTGAAACCTTGCAACAACTATCTGTCGCTACTGCTACTACTACCCGAAGCCCAAAACCAAACGAATCATATGGATAGCAAAAACTTTTAAAAAAGGAGGTGAACCTGTCCAGTAAACGTCTCGACTACGTCACCAATATGCAATTTTCATCAAATAAGGACGATAGTTTGATGCAACTACGAGATGAAAATTTCAGACACTGAAGAAAAGGTAAGCTATAAAGCTACTATTAAGATACTTACCTGGCTCAAGGACATGTTTACGAACTTTCGTTTTTTACATCTATCTCAAATTTTCGTGTATCGTAGAAAAATTCAAGTTCACAGTGTTGGCACCTCACGACTGGGTTTGAGTTGCCTTACGTATATAGACTTACTTGACTGCCCGTCTTTAGTGGTTGTGCGTGCCCCAGTGTAATCTCCATTTTTTGGTGATTTGCTGCTGCTTTAGTCATTGTGTCTTCCTGTATTACCGAGAACAATCTGACCAAAGACTGCCGCAGGTCGTCATCACCACAGGCAGTGGCAGCTATTGTGGACCAGGTGGAGATTTTCCGCCATGCTACTATTTTGATACCAGCAAGATATCTTGCAAGCTTGGAAGACCTTGCCAGGGGGGGGGATGAATTCCCCGCTGTAAATCGGTGTCCGACATCCAGGAACACCTCACAACCACAATGAGTGGTAAATCGTGGGCAAGGCGTATACTAACTATACATAATATCTGAATGAGTGAAAAACATGAACAACAATCGTATAACCGTGTGTACACCATTGGATTAACAATTGAGAAGTGAAATTTCCCACCAATCATTCAATTACTTTTCCGAAGTTGTTGTGAAGGTGTGGAACGCGTCAGGCACTGAATGAACGAAATCGACGAGCACTGGAATTTTCAAAACAGCACATTATACTGGCACTTTTGAACAAAACTGAACACAGTTGAACTAGGAGGAGACAGAAAAGCAGGAAAAACCCCAAAAGGTCACACAAAAGTGGACGACCAGCATATTTAGACTACTCTCATGCATCTGCTACATGCATCTGCTGAGTTCCACTCAACAATGATAAGTAGAATGCTGGAAGTGCTAGATCTTAGGTTTGGTACTTTCAACACAACGAAAATCTCGCAACGTTAAACTGCCTGTTCTACCACAGCTGCACCTTACGAAACCAAACAAAGCATTGCGGTTTCAATGGAAAAAAGACGATGAATTTAAACGCAACTAGCTTTATTGCATATTTTTCTGCACAAAATAGCAAAAAGTGTGAGAAAAGGGAGAGTAAGGCCTAGTGAGCTTCCCTCAATCTTCATAAAATTCAGCACTTTTCGCCTACCAATGGACTGCTGATTTAGTACAGTTTTGACATAAGCAAAGAGGTTAAGGGTGCCTGACATCGAGAAGAAGAGCATTCACGTTTACGTTGACGCCTTCGTTTGACAAATGCGGTTTTGGTGAGCAGCAAGTCCTTCAGCCACTGCAATCGAAGTCAATCACTGGAAGAAATAGCTTAGTTTTCCGTATTCAGTCGAATATTTTAGTATTGTCACCTAAAAACTGAGAAATACTTCTGTCACTTCACAGTCTTACGACATCCGGATCCTAGAAAATGGAAAGGAATCAAGAAAAATCTCATCGTCTTAAGCTCGCCAGCAACCATTTGCGTCTTATTGCTTGGATGAAAACATAGAGTGGCTCGGTTTGGCACAAAGTAGAGGTACATTTCTGGTGAAAGATTCTCCAACGGTCATTGTAGCAAGTCTTCCACTAGCCAAGTATTTGTGCTTGTTACTGTCATGTAACCTATTATATCTCAGGTTACTTGACCGAACGCTCGCGTACCTGCCTTACATTTACACTCTTTCATAACCACTGGGCACACCACCAGACACGCTAACGGGAACGTTGCTTTGGGACTTGACACTCCGACGTTGGGCGTTCGTCCGGATGTCGCAGTGTCATCTGCTCTCTGACAACACGTGGACATCGTCGTCGCCCTTGGTTAACCAATCTCGGCTTGTCGTAAACACATTTCTTAACTAAGTACCACACCACTAATGTGTAACTCTATCTGATGTCAGAATTACGGTGATTCCTAACACTGGCTTACTTCTAGCTGAACATCCGGATGACCATGCAGCTTTGCTTTGCAGCTTGGGAAAATCAAATGAATAGACTGCTATGAATTGCAGTTCCAACAAACAATCAAGGATAAATAGCGGCAATTGAATTGGAAGCGTGCGAAAAATAAGAAATTTTCGATTCCGACTTACCTAAGGTGCACCTAGTAGGCAGAGGAAAACGAAAAGTAGACGAAAACATAACCTAATGTATGAAGTTGGGGCACTAGTCAGTCTAAACGTTTCGCATTTTGACATTTAGTAGCGCAATGAAACTCTTAACTTCAACTTTTCTAACAACTTCGCGTTAACTTGTCAACAAAACATGGCAGTGATGAAAGTGATCTCGGCTTCTCGATGAATATACGGAAGTTCGTAGATGGGCAACTCGGTGTCTCTCTTCTGTAGACGAGTACGCATCCAACTCACCCATTTCAAAATGAGGATTTGGCTGGCAAATGGGTACGTGTCTAAACGATAGGGCAAAGGTACGTCACATTGCTAAGCTAAGATTTTATTTCCAAAAAAAAAAACAGTGTTGATACCGAAAACACCTCTTGTGAAATCCGTGTGAAAACGTTGCTAGCGGCATGAAAAGAAACAAAACAGATATGCGAAAAAAAATGTTCGAATTACCAAAAAAAAAGGAAAAAAGTGAAAGGTAAAGTTTTCTGAAGGATTTCTGAAGGATCCATAACATCTCAAGTACTTTAAAACGTTAAAAGAACAAAGCTTTGGGTGTTGATCATTCCTCAGGATATGCGCCATGCCCTGGACTCCATCAAGCATTCCTAGTGTATATATGGCTTATAAAATGACTTGTGTTGGCTTGGCGATTTATCAACTCAGTACTGCTATACTCCCATAGAAGGTTGGTGCCAGTTGCCGACTCAGGAAGAAGAGAAGGCTTGGTGAACTAGTGGCGCTGAAATCGGCCTAATGACCAGCTGTGTAGTACAGGGCACATCTAATCGTTTCGCTACACGCACTCTTTTCGCACTATTATTGAGGGAGGAAGGAATAATTCTCTCACTGGAATAAATTGATTCGGCTGATTAAGACAAATATGACATTACTGCCATTCCACAGACGTATTCGTACTTTAGGGTTTGAGTTTTACATCAACGCAGTGGCGAGACGTGCTGATGACTGGCTTAGGAGTAGGAGTACTTAATAATTTTCTCGGCATACGTGATGAAGCGACGGTGAACTGCTTAGTACAGACGATTTTGTAGCAAACAGTTCCTCCCAAGAAACACTAGAATCTAGTACAAACCTCACCTCATTCTCTTTAGCGATTCTATAGAGGTACTAGAGTAATCTATAGACCCAATAGGGAGCATGTGGCGCAGTGGTTGGAGGCGCCACTGTGGCGAGCACGTGAAATGCGCCAATGGCCCACCAAGCCTTCCACCCCTGCGGGGTCGGCAAGTTGGTACCAGACTTGTCTGGGAGGTTAACAACACTGGCTCGATACATCGGCAGGCCACATTGTAAAAGCCAGATATGCGTTCAATCACCTCCAACGCTACTTAAGGAAGTCGAATGCATGGCGCATCCCTCAGCGATTGTTCAACGCCGAGAGCTTTACCCTTTATCCTTTATGGTGGGTTACTGGAGCTGCGAACCATTCCACTTATGGAATATGCTATTGGATCCAAAATAGTGACAGAAAATATATTTCAGCACCTGCTGGTTCAGCTCTACTTGATAGATAAGGCTTCTCGATGCCTGTAACGGATAAAACAAGCTCCACAAGATCGGACCACTTATTTAACTTATTAAAGGATACGCTCGCTGCAATAAATATGGTAACATCATTGAGAAGAGGTAATGAGGAAGACAGGAAGAGATCAAAGAATGAGAGAAAGAGAGAGAGAGAGCGCGAGAGCTGGAAGATCGAATCGAATACGGTTTTTGGATAGTAGGGCTCAGTAATTCAAACCGAGAGAATGAATGTAGTTACAGAAAATGCACTTTAGAAAAACAATCCAATAATAAAGAATAATGCGTATGAGGTATCAAGTCATCGCTTTTAATATTCCATGTCTAGTAGCGACTTGCTAACGTCAGGTCATGGAGGACTTGGTTCGCCTGCGACGCAGTATCGAACCACTGACGCCATGTAGTGCATTGCATGGCTAGTCGAACCGTAATACTTACGCTTCACCAAATCGAACCTAACAGGATTTGAAAATCTACGAGATCTGATCTCGAATCGGCACAGGTGCGAACTAATGACTAGCTCTCTAAGTCGCTCGTTTCCTTCTTCTCTGCTCTGGAGCTAAGCCGTTCATCATATCGATTTCCCGACCTAGATAGACATAACTGGAGCAATCGGAGATATTCGTTCCGTTGAGCGTGAATGGAGCAAACGAAACCAATCCGTGTTTCATGATAATCGCTTCTGTGAGATTTAGTCGAAGACCAATCATTCAACACGCTTTATCAAAGTGCGCAGGCATACGTTCCGCTTGGCTGATGTCTGGTGTTATAAGGACCATATCATCAGCAATGCAAAGGTGATGTAGCTGCCAACCATCGATTTTCACTCCTATATTATTTTGTGACTTTCGAACTCTCATCTTTCATAGCGCTAGGATGAAGATGTTGAACGAGCCGAGCGTATTCCTCGTTGATGTTGTCGACAGCGGCATCTTCCCAACAGCCGACTAATGAGTTGAATAAGTACCAGTTTGTGGTCGTTCTGGGATTTCGGTTTTTGAATTTAACGGCTCTTTCTCCTTTCCGCGAGAAATAGCGTGGTGTGGTGGTGAACGCGTTAGCCCCGGAAAAGGTAATAGCGCGTTTCTTCCCCAATGCAAACACCTGCGGCTTGTAGTTTTGCAAATATCTCAGCAACGTTGTGGTTGTATTCCACTATCCGGAGTATTCCTGACGTGGTTGAAGTATGAGCCCGAGTCTCAGCGCCATAACAGAGTGCTGGGAGGACCGCTGAATCGATAAGATGAGCGCGGATTTTTCGGTCGCTCAGTTAGTTGGCGGCTTCTTTGAGAGGCCCGAACGCGGCCCAAGGTTATTGGTCTCTGCAATCAAAGAATCATCTAGGTCGAGTTGATTCTCCTGGTGTCCTGGGATAACCGGTCTGGAGCATTCCCACTTGCACTGCAGAAAGTAATTTTCTCCCAAACGAGTCCGGCACCAATTCCCCGACCTAGGAGTATTTGGTGGACCCTGTGCGGGATTGAACCAGCACCTTGTTCGTGATGACCAGCACCACTATCACTATGCTATTCGCCTCCTTGTTCGATGCTAGACTATATCAAAAAACATTGCGATTTTTACTAAATGTCTAATTACGATCATTTTTTAATATAAGACGTTTTGGGTGATTACGGTAGGCATTTTCCACCTAGTATTTGATTCAGTGCAGACTTGCAACTCTACTTGTCAATATTTATTATAAAAATGGTGTTTTTTTTTAACCGACGGTAAAAAAAAAATTTATCAAAAAATCGTCTTGATACTCGTACTTGGTGTGATTCCGCCTTTTTTCTCGTTTCTTGCCTTAGCGGTATGCGATTGTCTTGTTCTTACTCGCCTTCCTCTGACTAAAGCTACTAAGTACAAAAGCCAAACTACTTGCTGAGACTTGTTTTTATGCTTTTTGTTTCTTATCAACTTGTTATCACTTGTTTCCATCTTCTCCACGTTCTCGACATCCTTCTTAACAGTCGATGTTATCTGCCTTTATCAGTTCTTTTTCTTCATCTCACCTTAAACGTCCTTCACCTCGAAGGTGCTTCAACGATTTCAGTTATAATGACTTTTATTCCGCATGCAATCTTTTAGCTCCTTTATGATTGTCGATTTGGTGACCAGAAGTTCAATGGTGTATCTTTTTGTGGGTCTGGAAAATCAAAGTCAGCTGTCTGAAGTCAATCAGCTTCTTGGTATGTTTACTTGTAAAGGTATCAGTTTTCTTTTTATGTTATTATGGCATCTTTATAAAGTTGAATTACTTATTTGCTTGGATACTTGGATGGCCGGTCCTCACTCATGATGCGGGCCCCCCCAGCATAATTTCTACTTTTTTGGAGTTTTGCTGATTTAGCCATTGTGGTTCTTTGGAATCCCGACGTCAACTTATCCAAAGTCTGCGCCAAGTCGTCACCCTTATGTATCAGAGAAAGATTTGCCACAATGCGACTAGTTTTATATCAAAACGGTGGTGAATCCTGGTATTGGGTTGCGCTTAGCTGGTCTTTCTGGTGGAATCGTCGGACTCCTCAGCTTGGAAGACCTTGCTGAGAGTATGAATTGCCATGTTGTACATCACAGACCGACACCCAGAAACACCTCCCAGCCACGATGAGGCGGTAAACCGTTGACAGGAGTCTCGAATTTGTAAAACTCAATTCAGATTTCGCGACCTTACAACGTTTTCCATGTCAGCAATGAGAATCCATGTCCAAATTGCACCATGAAAGATAGAAGTTAGTTTTACTATTCATATCAATTTATCTATTACTTTCACGTAGTCTTTGTTCCGTTTAGTTTCAACAACTTTTAGAGCGTAGTTAGTTCTGTTGTAAAAGTTAGAGTAAAGGAAAACTGTATTTTCAAGGCTGCGACAGTTATTGCATAAAATCTGTCAGTCCAATTCTTTTTTATTTTTCCTTCTCTTTACAGATTCATGTTGTTCCTCTAGGTAATAGCGGTGATGTAAAGTGTTTAAAAAAAAAGTTTTTGAATTTGTTGCACTATGCTACTCTATGACTGCTACTTTTTGAACTAACTTTTCATCGTCTCATCACCATTTTCAACCCAAGAGGGGCGTGTGGAGCGCAGTGGTCGGTGGCGCTCTGCAACATTCACGTAGAATTGATCCTTGCGCCCATGGCACACCAAATCTTCTTCTACTGCGGGATTGGTACGTTGGTACCAGATTTATCCGGGAGGATAGTAGCACTACCTCGATACATCGGTAGGCCACCGCGAGTCGTTGTAAAGGCCAGATATGTATTCAATCACCTCCAACGATGCTTAATGAAGTCGAATACACGGCGCATTCCTCAGGTGTTGATCGATGCCGAGAGCTCTATCCTTTATCCTTTAATAACAATTCTCACATACTTGACACAGGTGGTGTATGCTGTTAGTCATCTTTTTGGAAATACGTTGTTACTTTTGTGCAAAATTTGCGAGCTCGTCTATTTAATTCCAACTCGTCCTTTATGTGTTTTTGTCTAATCATCCAAAGGTATACGAAAAATTTTCGGTCCAAGTTTTCGGAACTTGTTGTGCCGTTGTGTGTTTTGGAGAAAAGTAACAAGGAGTTACTCGTATGTGTTTGGTATGTGGCTTCACTGCCACCCATATTCCAACAAACTCTATCGTTGCCAAGTTACTTCGTTCGTTGCTTAGGTTACTGCTCACCTCTATTGTCCGTATTCTGGTTTGTTTTAAATCGTGTTTTTTCGTTCGGTACAGTTTTTTATGAAAAGCATATATGGTTGGTTTATGTGGTTTAGAGCCTTCCGATGAAATTGACAAGAGATCACCACCAAGTTTCCCACTGTCGCAATCGATGGTGCCCGAATCTCCACTTCCTACGGTGGCTTTAAATCCACCATCTAGTCATCCTGTGAAAATCGACCAGTCCATACATCCGGCTGTGATATCAACAACACCTCAGATAGAGCCATTACCTTGTGGTTACCTTAAAGATGTCGCTACAATGCGTTTTTGGAAAGGTGTTAGGAAAAAGGTGCGCGTGTACATCTAGCTATGCTGTTTGAGATTCCTCCATTTCTAGTTTTGTTCTTATTGAGAGAATTTAGGAATCCAAAATAAAATAACTGCTTCATCGTGGAAATCTTACGTTTAAAGCAGCGTCCTGTGGCGGGATGTTCTGTATTGCGAAGGATTTAAGCGTTTCCATTTTTAAATTCAGAGTTTACTTTGGTGTTTTTCTTGCAAGTAAGCTTTCTTTAATACCGTTTCCTTCCTTCCAACGATTTACGGACTATCTTTCATGACTAAGAGGTGTTCCTGGATGTCGGACTGCGATGCACAAAGAGGGCATTCATCCCAACCGGCAGGGCGTTCCAATCGGGAACCAAAGCTGAGAGTGAACCAATACCAAGAAACACCTTCATTCTGGCATTAAAACTCGTTGCATGGTGGCAAATCTCTCTCTGATCTACAGCGGCTGCCCGTGGTAGTGACGACCTGGAGCACACTTTAGCCTGGCTAACCTTGAAACCCCAAGGAACCACAATGTCTAAGTTGGCAAAACTCCGAAAAATGTAGATTATGCTAGGGCCAGCACAAGCAGTGAGAACGGGCCATCCAATTATCTAAGTAATACGTTTCCATTAAGTATATGCTTAATATGGATCCTCTTTCATCAGATTTCAGAGCGAGCTACATTCACTGTTTCGCAATCGTTTACTTACAATAATTGCACAGTTACTTTCAGTAACAGTTAGCAGTGCGCATTCACTGTTTTTCCTGCTTACTACTAACACCGATGGATCTTGATCGATTTTCTGTTAAACAACCATGATTTTTGTAGTGAACCGCCTTTTTTTTTGGTTTTTTTTTGTTGGGTTAGCGAATGTGACATTACCCTACACAGTTTTGTTACGAAAAGTTAGGAACACTTCACTTCCCATTTTTCGTTTTTCACTGGTCCGTTCTCCGCCCTTTTTTCTATTCTGACCCTTGATTTGGTTTTCTGCCCTTTCAGTTGTTTACCTTTGTTTTGTTGTTTCTACCTTTTTTGGGCGAGGGAAGAACCCACAAGGTGTGGTGGTGGTGAACACGTTAGCTCCTGGAAAGGGTAATAGTTCCATCCCCATCGTAGGCACCTGTGGTCCGGTTTTGCAAATATTCCAACATCGTTGTAGTTATAATCTTTTTTGAACTATTTAATTTTCTATGATAATATGACGAGTACAAAACTGTAGAGTACAATACAGCTGTCAGAACTATCCACTTTTAACGTCTTCAACTACGTTCTCTTTCCGCATCACTTGATTGGGCCACTTTCCTTGCACCATAATGTTTACAACTAAGTAAGAAGCTGTCAGTTCAATGGAAACTGAGACAGTTAAGCTCTTTTCGTTTATGGAATTGTAGCAAACCTGTTGGTTTTATTGTCGTGCGTATCAAACGTGTCACCGGTGCCAACTATTTGGTGTCATTTTTTGTTCTTGTGGAGAAATTTGGAAGGGTAGGGGGGTCTTTCTATTAACTAACCTAATTAGGATGTTTAGCACAGGAAGTCGAAACTGGATTAGCTCTTGATACGACATTATTTGTAGAGCATGTAGTGCAGCGGCTAGAGGTGTTCTGCATGACACTGAATCGCGGTCGCTGGTTCGATACCACGCAAGGCTCACCAAGGGTTGCATCACTCCAAGTTCGGCAGATAGGTGTCAGACTTGTCTGGGAGATAGCAGCACAGGCTCGATACATGGTAGGCCAACATGAGTCACTGTGGCCAGAAATACATTCAATCACCTCCAACGATGCTCAGTGAAATCAGATGCATTGCGCGTCTCGCAATTATTCATCAATGCCAAGAGCTTCATCCCTTTTATCCTTTAGTGTTTGGTAATTGTGGAATTCACAGTAAGGTTTCATACTGTAGTATCTTTAATAACCTGTATCTTTTTGGATTCGATTCACATACATCAGTTTTTACTTAAGACTGGCAAATATACGGTGCAGGCGAATCTAGCACATATGCGAAAGCACGTGAATGCTGTCCATGAGAGGTTCAACAGGTACGTTTTTCGCACTTCTCGACTGGGTGTTTCATTTTGATTCTCCTTTTTTGCTCCAAGCAGTTTCTATTTATGTTTCATTTTGAAATAAGGAAAGGTCATATCGGATTGGCTAAGAATTATTAATAAAAGAGGAATGTGTTTTTGTATGAGTATAGCACTACGAGTTACTTTCATTCATTCAGTTACTATGTGCTGTTAAAACCTTTTTTTTGATTTTTTTCCAACTTTTACATATTTTGCGCAGTTCACTTGTGGAGACTTTCTTATGCTCGGATGCTTATTATTACATACTTTTTCTCATTAAGTGCTACATACGAGTTCCTCGGTGTCGTTGCAAGAATTGTGGTGAGGAGTTTCTAAATCAGGCAAAAGCTGTGAGACATGAGCGAGAGATACACTCAACATCTGGTGTTGTTGTTCCTTTGAAGTAAGTTTTGTGAGAATCAGAGGTCTTTAAAGAGTATGGCATGTGTTTTCAGTTATATTAAAGAAACGTTTAGATTCTTTCGGTGACTGCAGTCACAGGAGTGCAGACAAATGTATGCAGTTATATCGATTTTCTCCACCATCCATTTGTCTTTCATTCACTATTTGCTTGATGAGCAAGCATGTTTTAATGTCTTTTATTCATTTGGGTTTGCTGGTACATATTGTAACAGTTCCCATGTTCGACTTTCTATTAACCTCGGCATTGGAATATGAATGCATAGTTTTCTTGTTCAGCAATCGCGAGGTTGTTATACAGCATACATTTACTTCCATAGAAAAACACACAATACAATAAAACACAACAGTAGCTGACGTTTCGGCAGTATCGCCTTCTTCAGAGCCTGGAAGGGTATGCTGATCTCTAGTAAGTGAGGAAGTAGGCGCTCGGCCTGAGGTCTGAGTTTTTCGAATATCCCAGTGCTTTCTGAGGACGGACTTTCTATTAACCTCGGCATTAATTGGTAATTCAATGTTCTTCTTGGATAGGCAAACACACCTGTGGTGCAGTGTTCGGAGGCGCCCTGCAACATACACTCGGAATCGATCCGCGCGCCCGTGGCTCACCAAGCCTTCTATCCCTACAGGATCGTCAAATTGATACCATATTTCCCTGGGAAGATAGCACCACTGGCAGGATACTTCGGATGGCCACCACGAGTCATTGTAAAGGCCAGACATGCATTCAATCATCTCCAACGATAATTAATGAAGCCGAATGCGTTTCGCATCTCTCAGAGAGTGACCAACACCGAAAAATTTATCCTTTTATTTTTGTTAAGCAAACACGAGGCTGATATCCTAGGATTTATTAGTGTAGAATTGCTGGCGTTTCGGTCCTTTCGCCTTCCTCAGAGCCTAGAAAGGTCATATTGTCGTGCGATTTACTCAGCCAAATGCTTTTATAGCCTTAGCAGACAAGGCTTAACACATAAATTTGCATTTGCCTAATAAACAGCTTTATCTTAGCATCATTGTGGTAGTAAATATGAAGTTATACATCGTTTTACTAATTCTTTGCGATTTCTGGACAGTTTTTCCGTCAATAGTGATAACTAAGTCATTTTACGAAGTAAAACAAGAGAAACCTCCCAACAGTTTACCGCCTCATCGTGGCTGGGAGGTGGTCCAAGGTGTCGGGCCCCAATGTATAGCGGGGGCTTTGATCTCCCCACCAGGGTCTCCCAAGCTGAGGAGGAGTCCGCCGTTTCTATTAGGAAGCCTGGTTAGGCGGAAACGATTACCATGATCCACTACCGTCCTGGTATCAAACTAGTAGCATGGTGGCAAGTCTCCCTCTGATCCGCAAGGGCGACAACAGCCTGTGGTAGTGACGACCTGGCGCAGACTTTGGCTAAGGTGACCTCGGTACTCCAGGGAGCCACAATAGCTAAACCAGCAAAACTCCGAAAAATGGAGGTTGTGCTGGGGACAGCAACACCAATGAGGTCGAGCCATCCAAATATCCAAGTAAATAAAAAAAGTAGGTGAAAGTAAATTAGATCCCGGCACTAAGGAATGAATAATTTTCTATGATTCTGTTTTGCGTTGATTCATTTCATTTTTAGATCATTTGTCTGCTTGTATCCTATTCAATCGATCGTTCATTTCTTTCCTTACCAGCCAGCCGTTTTTTTCATATACTTCCCCTGGATGTTAATATAAGTTTAGAATTCCTCCTTAGGTGAGAGATCCTCCTAAGATGAATAGCCCTTCACCTCGACCACCTCACGCAGCTACAGTAATCTGAATATGGACTGTAGTGACCATCTATTTCGACCAGTTCAACAATAGAGCCCACTAAGAAAGATATTTTTACACGACTCCTGGAAGGCTTTGATGAAAAGGATAAAGGTGTCGGCGTTGATCAATCCCTGAGGGATGCGCTACGCATTCGACTTCATTTGCTATTTTTTAAACTGGGGCTTATTTCGATATTCGTTTTGGACGTGTTTCTTTAATTCATAGTTGATGATCCGTTGTTAGGTACCTAATAGTGACAAGATAATTTTAACTTATTATTATTTACTGCCTACTCTTTTTAATGGCAGGTTATATGTTGCGAAATATAACTTTAATGATGCTGAGATATTTGCAAAACTCCGGACCGCAGGTGCTTGCGGTGGGGAACGAACGCGCTATTGTCCTTTCCGGGGAGTAACGCGTTCACCACCAAACCATGCGGGTCTTTCATTTCGCCTGTCTCTTAGCTATTCTATCGATCATTTGCCATCAGCAATCACCTCGTTCCCCACCGCAAGCACCTGCGGTCCGGAGTTTTGCAAATATCTCAGCATCATTAAAGTGACAAGATAGCATTCATGTGCACTCATCCAATTGAAAGGTTCACCGAAACTGACAAGAAGCTCTACATATTCATTCAGATGCCGTATCAGGAGTAAATCATTGCTAGAAATCGTCGCCATTCCGAGGTAAAGTCCAGAGGTTACAAACCTCCAATGAACATCAGTCTATAGTTACCAGTGGCGATGACCCAGGTGCGACCTAGCACGGCGGCCTTAGTAATCCAAAAGTTGAAAAAATCTAGCCCAGCCATCAACGTATCAGTCAAACAGAAACTCTACTGATTCCGGGAAACTTTACTATTCACTCAGACACTGACGTACCATCGTATGAAAGAATCTAGGGAACTATCGTCTTTTACGCAGTTGATTGCAGTCGTCCTCAGTTATCCCGTCAGATGTTAATTGTCGTGACCGTCCATCCAAATTCTGGACCACTACTAACTTTTTTGTGCACACATGACCCGATCAATAACTATTGATTTTCGGCAGGTCAGTCATCTCGCTTATGAGATACGAAGCAACAAATACGCTCACAATCCGTGAAACTATGCACCAGAATTTCTTTAAGTAAGTCATTTTGCTCGGAAAACAGACACGAAACGATTTTTAGTAAAGTTTTTAGTAATTTTTTAGTGCTGTAAAATTAGAAAACTTCTAGTGTTTTCATCAAAGAAGGAGTTCCTTCAAACCTCCCTGGTGCTGTGCGTTTTAGCTACCGTAACTATTAAATACTCCTGTAAAATTTCCGTATTGAACAGGTGTTTGGCCGCTTTCGAGTTCATGTGGGTGGAAGGGACGTTCTTGATTGTGTTCTGTTAGGAACCCCACGTCCAAGAATAAGTTCGGTTTAATTTCTTTGCTTAAGGATGCCTTTTTGAGGGCGCGTGTGGCGCAGTGGTTGGAAGCGCCACTGCGGCGCGCACGTGAAATGCGCCCATGGCCCACCAAGCCTTCCATCCTTCCGGGGTCGGCAAATTGGTACCAGACCTGTCTGGGAGGATAGCAGCACTGGCTCGATACATCGGCCGGCCACCGCGAGTCATTGTAAAGGCCAGATATGCATTCAATCACCTCCAACGATGCTTAGTGAAGTCGAATGCATGGCACATCCCTCAAGGATTGATCAACGCCGAGAGCTTTATCCTTAGCTTCAAGGATGCCTTTTTACCTTGCCCAAAAATTCCTAAGTGCCTTTAGTTCTTCCTCTCAAGAATGTTTTCAAAGTCTCTTTTCCGTTAATAAATATGTGATGAACATGCTAAAATTATTCTTAAGAGATTCTATTTGTCTTTGATAAAAAAGAACGATATTCCTCCAAGATATCCAGTAGAGTTCGAAGGGAAGGAGAACTTGCATTAGCATAATCAATCCTTTTGTGAAATGTTCCATCTTTACATCTGTCAATCCATAGGTACTATTGCAAGCTCACCCGTGTGCTGAACCCCACTTTTCTTTGGTTGTTCTATGTTATAAGAGACTGAGTGCTTCACAAAACTCTGCCATGACATACGAACGTTTTCGTAGCTTAGGTGACCCAACTCTGAGGGAATGGTCTCCCGAAGTGTTGGCCACTGCATCTACACACCCCAACAGATTCGGCTATTATGAAGTGCGAAATCATTAAGGGCAATATGCATAGATTAACAAATGAGTAAATACATATGTTATGAAGTGCGCTAGTCGGAGTGAACCTTACGAATCGTAAAAAGTAAGGGCAGTACTTGACGAAACCAAACACTATTCCCAAATAAAATATTGCATTGATTTCTTTTAACGGACATGGACATTTATTTTTGTAATTTATGGATACTAACTATATCTGCTGGCTGTTCAACGATGATGAAATCGGATTCAGTGATGTTCAAGCCGAAGCACTGCTGACATTTGTCGCCTAACCATCCCGTACGTGATGCACTATCATTTCGGTAAGCACTAAGCAAGAAATATTCACCTATAACAATGTCATATTTTCGTTTTTTACTTTTTTCGGTTGCTCCATCTTTCAGTTTTCATTAGTTTCTTGGTGTTTGTCAACATGTTTACTCAAGGTTTCTCTCAGTGTAAATGATCACTCTCAAAAATCGCATAATTGGTGTTTGGACAAACTCTTGCCTCGTGGGTGACCAGTTCTCTATCGTATATTCGTCATTTATTCCTCAAAACGATCCCACCACTATCGTTAGAGCTCTAGTGGATTGTAGAGTTTCTCTCCTGCTAGTAGTACTCTGCGAAAGAGTCGAAATCCTACCCTTCATGTCAGACCACATTCCGTTTCATCGGGTGATGCCCGGCCGTCAGCAGCGCTTTGAAATTTCGTAGTAGCACGGAACTCTTTATCCTTAGCTTTATTTAAATCACTAAAAAATAGTCTTAAAGACAGCGTTCAAATCTCTTGTCTACTAGCCAGTGAAATACTGTAAGGTAAAATAACAATTCATTTCTTAAGGTACGTTCACAGCGTTGTGTGAAAACGAAGTTGGACGCGCACTTGCGTCGGCTGAAATAAAGGATAAAGGATAAAGCTCTCGGCGTTGATCAATCCCTGAGGGATGCGCCATGCATTCGACTTCATTGAGCATCGTTGGAGGTGATTGAATGCATATCTGGCCTTTACAATGACTCGCGGTGGCCGGCCGATGTATCGAGCCAGTGCTGCTATCCTCCCAGACAAGTCTGGTACCAATTTGTCGAACCCGGAGGGATGGAAGGCTTGATGGGCCATGGGCACACTTCAGGTGCCTGTTGCAGTGGCGCCTCCAACCACTGCGCCACATCCCAACTTTGCACGGAAATATTATGAACTTTCCTCCCTTACAACTAATTGACAGTATAACCGTTTTTTGATTATATTGCATTCTCGAGCCTGATGCTTATCACATTTTGTGCTGCCGAGTGGTTTAAACTAAATTTTTCTCGCGAAAGTGGTTAAGGATTTTGAGGGTTCGTCTGAAAATAGGCGAAAATTGAGGGCTGCTTCACCGTTGTGGTTTTCCCGACTAAAGAACGTTCGACGAAATCGCGGTAGTGATAACGCCCGTACATCCTCTTTTTCGTTGTTATGTAGGGCGTCTAGTCTAGCCTTCTAAAGGAGTCTGTGTTGAAGCCAATGCAGACTGCATGCAGTTCTATGCAAGGTTTCTTTATAAGTGGGTTGCTCTGAAGAGAAACTTGGACACAATTCTAACAGCGAGGGCGATATGTCAGAGGTGTCACGCCTCCTAATACGGTGACCCTTGACATCTCTGGCTCCTGACCCTATTTTGACTCGCTCTGCTTTCGTATACGGTGCTCCCTTGTTTTGTTGAAACTGATTTATACTAATTTTTTAGCATATTTTAGAATTTTGGGCTTAAAGTTACTTTAGAATTCGACTTAATAGAATTTCAAATCCATATTGGCCTGCCTCAATATTCTCCTACAAATGCTGGATACAGTGGAATTCCTTCGATTATTAACCACGGCATTGTTCAATAAGTCAGGGTTTAATTCTTGAGCAGACACGAGGTTCTCCATAATATGATCAATTCAATACTGGGTGACGCTTCGGCGCGGAGTTAAAATGTGTCTGTTGAAGTGAAAATTTAAAATTTGAAACCGATTTTCCTTTAACCTCGGTGTGACTAATCAATATGTATTCTTCCTTTGATGAGCTTCCACGAGGTTGATATTTATATTTATTTTCGGCTAACGTATCGTCGTTTTTGTCTTCATCAGAGCCGAAAATTTAAAGTTAAATTTAATCTTGATAGTGAATTTTATACCAAAATCGTGTAAACTTATGCCAAAGACAAAACACTCTTGGATTGATTTATGAAGCAATTCAATCCATATGATTCCTATCGTCATACAAACTGAAGCCGCATATTGTACGAATCCCAGCACCTCATTCGAAAAATTCCCTCGGATCCATAATCCACGATTAATCTCCAGATTTGTGTGTGTTCAGTTGCTGCCTGGGGATTTCGCCTTCATAAGAAATGTCGTTGAACGCTGGTCGAATATATTCTCACCGTATCCTATCATAGCATACTAGAGTCCTCACAGTTCTCCACAGTGGAACGACTACAAAGAAGCATATCACAGCTAGAAAAGCCTTCTGTGGCAGTCCTCTCCAATCATCGTGGCTCTGTTTCACCTGTAGTCACCTGTAGTCCAGCTGATCGTCGAGTGACTCGAGCAGGCGCCAGTAAATCTTTCATTTTTCCTTGTCGCGTGCAATGGTAGCCCAGTGAGTTCGGCTCGCTCTAGGGACTAGTCGAGCACACGATCGTCGAGCGTGGCTCTGTAGATGGGTAAATCAGCGAAACATCAGCGACTACAAAAATTTGTAATAATGTCGTGTGTGCCTAACAAAATTTTTCAAACATAATTCCATTTCAATGTAATTGTAAATTAGGAGTGGGTCGCCATATTGGCTAGATTCCAATTTTTAGTATACTAGTGGTTTGCTACTCACCAAAAGTGCATTGTTGGCAATGCGTGCGTAGGCAAGATGCCAAAGTGGGCAAAGTGTATTTCACTTAATGCATTTCCTATTCAGTGGTCTGTCCTGCCACACAAAGCTTGTTAGCGCACTTTTCCTGTCCAGTTGATAGCTTGTCAAACGTAGATGTTGGGACGCGTCCTGTCAAAGTTGTGCCATTTATTTGATAATTTGCAAGAAACGTCTCGGACAAACACATTTCGTGGCGAAAGACTGCTGCCGCAAAAAAGACAGTGATCGCAGAATACGTTGCCGGTAAAGCGACTCTGATGACCTCGCCTCGGTTGAACGTGAACACTCAATTTCTACATTTATGAACATCTTTTCACCATGATAAGACTCTAAACTAGGAACCTCAGACGGGCTTCGAAACCTCGACTACCCTTTACGGTGGCCAGTGTGCTGTCCAGCACACTAACCGAGGCAATTGCTTTACCTTTCTCTGAGTTATGTTTCAACTCCATCGGTACCATCAGGAATGATGTGATCTGGAAAGCATAAGCCGGTAATGAACTCATTCAAGCTGAAGCTCCAGTCAAAATCACAACGTTTCAACTTTTATTTGCTATTTTATTACTTTTTAATATTACTCCTATTTTACTAATGATACTATTTCTCACTATCCTTTTTATTATTGTCTATTTTTCTTCTGAAGTCCGTCAAGATTCTCTGGGCCTTTTGAACGATTTCAGAAAATCCATGGATGAACCGCAGCAGTTGCGCTCTTTGATCATGTCTGACCTCGCCCCATACCTGAGGTTAATTTTTTGATCTGGCCCAAGCACGTTCTTCACTCATGTAAGAATGTGCGTCTGGTCTCTATCGAATAACTAGAAGACCTACTAAGAAACGAACGGTGAAATTTTTCAGAGAGTTGTTTCTCATGCTATTGAAACTTAGGTTTTGTTTTTTCTTGTGGGGGTTATGGAGGTATTTGGTTGACCAAATTTTTGGTTAATTTGGTCTTTCTCGGCTCCGGAGAAAGCAAAACCGTCGAGACGTCTGCTAATGTGAATGAATAAATGCTGTAACAACCTCGCAATTGCTCAAAAGGAAACTTTAAACCATGCAGTGCAGAAGTAAATTGAGAGCCGGTTCTGGGAATAAGTTAGAGAAACTCAGGAGTTCTCGAATGATAACATCCTATCGAAGAGAAGATTCGCACTCTCAAACACCACCATGGTGCCTTCATAGAGTGTAGTAGAACCGACCACCGGCATCTTCCATGCGAAGATTCCATTTGCACACAAGTTGGAAAGAAAATCTATTATATAATGGCACAAAGCGGTGACGACAAGGCGCGTATGACGAAGACATTGTGGATGGAAATTTTTCCGCTCCTTACGAACACGTTTAAGAAAACTCGATCGAAGACCATCTGCTTCTCATCAAAGGACTCTAGAAGTGGAATAATACACCTTGAGCATGATATTCTTCTTCTACGATTTTTGTGAATTGCATTGGATAGTAAAGTTGTTCTAATAGTGCAGGGATCTCAAACGTATTTATGGAAAATTCCTATGGAAGCTTGGACGTCTTGTCAGTGACATCTTCAAGAATCATCAGTGAGTTAGAGATGATGTTCGAAAAGCTCAAGGCTTAAACGAACGCTAGGACCCACAAATGGATTGGAAGAAAAGCCATTCAACGAACTCCTGTTAATCGTTGAATGGTATAGGTGTGAGATATCAAATTATCCTTTTATGTCTATGACATTCAAGAGCAGCACAATTTGTTTCCCCCGCACAGAAAACTCGAGAAACATCATAGTTTCTTCAAGGGATCCTACTGAAGTGTCCGACCATGTGATCGTTCGTCTCTGTGCCGCACGCTTACATTCCATTGCGCCCAATCATCAATGGACGTCTTTGTATATACGATTTTGATCACCGGTCGTCGCTTTAGCTCAGCACCTCAAATTCCTCTTTTCATATGCGAGATTGGCGATACTACTAGTATCATACTGTCGCCAGTTAGTTCGACAAGCATAAGTCAGTGCATACGCAACCATGCGGAAATCGAAGATGTGAGTTCGAAATCATGTGCTTGCTTTTGTTGCTCCACTAAATCCTCAAGGAGCTCTTGTTTTCTCTACTTTATTTCCGCAGATCTTGTGCTAATTCACTCACTATGCTCACTTATCGACGCAACCACATAGTTGGACATCCACAGGTATTCGTTTCACTGAGCATAAACAGTACATCAGAAACGAGTCTTACTTTTATTTAATTACGATGATCACACCACGATGATTTATTCCCGCCGAAAATAAAAGTAGCCGACCACATTAAGGAGGACTGTACAAGAGGACGACGATATAAACCACGTCGTGAAAGGTGATGGACTCAAATCTCAATGCCCGTGTTTTCAATCACTGCTTCTCGTGTTCATTTACGTAGCTAAGAGGAAGAGTAGCTATCCACGTTCAAAATTTCAAGTACCGTTCGAGGAAGTTCAAATGATATCTTCTGAATTATCACCGGTGCCAAAACAAAACTCCAGAGACGTAGTTCACTCCTCAAAGCCCTTATTCAGACCTTATTTAGATAGATAGGTAGATAGATGGCTCTTCATCAGTTGCTGTGCGAAGGTCAACACTTCTCCCATTTCCTCCCTCACCTTGTAATCTACATCCACTAAGATACTCGGCTGGATGTGTGGATTTACCTGCACCATCAATATTTGTGCACTTCCACATCCACTGACACGTTGAATGCTGGTTGAGTGTTGCTTACCTTGAAATGCTGAGAATGTCATGTTAGGGTTTCGCTCAGCACAGGCAGTCGGTGGTTCTGCATCGGAAGAAGGTATGGTATCTTGCGACGAACTTGCTATCAGTACAGCAGTCATTGGTTTATTCACAGCTCCGTTTCCAGGGGGAAATTCTCTCCTACTCAGCTTGAGAGACCTTTCAGGGAGAATAAATCTCGCACTATGGTTTAGAGTGTGACACCTAAGGACACTTCGAAGAATCACTGGTGTAGTTTGCAAATGCACATGGTAATATACATTGTCAACCAGCTGTATTCACAACTAAAAACAATTTATGAGTTGTGGAAACAAAACAGCGCTGAAAGCAGACTTTCGGTAAAGACCGAGGAGGAAAAAAAGAAAGGGAAGTGTGCTGTGGTCAGGTCTGCTCGTGAAGAGAGCAACGGACGAATCATATCGTTTATAAACGAAACAGATTTAAAGGCCAAGAAGTGAACTGCCACTGTAGACTAAATAAAGAATCGAAAAAAAAAACGTTAGGCTGTTGAGAAGTTAACAATGGTGGGAAAGAGTACACTTTTTCTCCTAACGACGGCAACGTTGATCAGTCCCAGCTGAATTACCTTGCTTGGATACTTGAATACTTGGATAGCCCGTCTTGACAAGTCGTGCGGAAGCCCGCACAATCTTCATTTGCTCTCTTTTTGGAGACTTGCTGGTTGAGCCCTAGTAGTTCGTTGGTACCCCGAGATAGGCCTGGTTAGCGTCTGCCGAGCTGAAAAACCAATACTTTTTTGGCTCATGTGAACACCATTTTATCCCTCGTTCGTCTACATTGCGCACCAGAGTTGATCAGTTAGAATCGTTCAATTGAAGGACACATCATGTCACAACTTCCGTATAAGGCCCAATAATTCAATTTTTCTTGTGAAGATCTCTCCACGAGTGTCTAGTGGGGTTTTGCTGGAGAAACTGGATAGACTCCTTCGACCCACTCATGCATAAATGTATGTGACATAATAAAGAAATTAGTCAGTTCGGTTAAACAGAGATAGAATCCGCTTCCGCTCCACGCTCGGCCGCCTATCCACTACCAGGAGACGCGCCACGTAGTCTTGTGACAAGCCCGCTGGGACACCTTTTGACGAGGATGCATGGAGGATGGTAATGTGAGGGCTACCACTAACAAACCGATCAGCACATTCATTCGATTCCAAATCATTTCTCTAGGATGGCAGTTATGCCGGTTAATACTTGTTTTTGCTTGATTTGCTTACTTTCTTTTGACCAGAAGAGAAATACAAACGAGGGAGCAGATAAGAAAATGCATACTTATACGTTAATCTCATCCCACACAAATATTCACTATCTTCCTTACTGGAAATGGGAAAGGCAAAATGTATCATCATCTATGAGAAAATCCTGAAAACCGTACGGTTTTGCTGCAACAGAATCTCTGAGCGTCTTACAAGAAAGCCATTTAGTATAACAGATAGCTTATAGCCCTATGTCACTACCTGGATGATCATCATTCTTCAGAAGATGACTTCGTCCTTCTAATTCTCCTTTCCAAGAAACATTCCTCTCAAATCGCATGTTTCGTTCTCATGAAGTGTGAACACGTAACTCGTGGTCAAATTTATCAGTGGGTCCTGCAGCGACAATCTACCCACGTTTCATAATTACTAGTGCACCGGTATTCGGTCGCTTGAAGCATTTCTGGTGGTGTGTGCGGCTCAGCGGCGAATATGAACCCGTTTGGAAATCCCAGTCAACTTCAGACGAATTCAAATACAGTCGCAGGTATGTTACTACTTTATTAGAGGGCTGTTAGCTTAGGTGCAACCACGTTATGCCGGCATTTGGAGATGGCTTCGTCTCTGTCTTGTTGAAGTAGTAGGTGTTAATCTTCTCTTCTCTACCTAACAGCTCTATACGTTTCCCACAAAACTCTCCATATTTCCATTAGTGTCATCACGCGACAACTTCAAATGACATTTATGGCGCCAGAGTGGATTCAAACTTAAGCTGCTCTCACATGAGAATCAAAATATTCAGTTTCAATTTCAAACCATAGACGCATTTAGACGGGCTCCTATGGTTGTGCTTCCACTGCAGATGATTAGGATCTGCAATTCCTGTTTTAAACAACAACGTGGGAAATGTTTATGAATATGAAAATATGTGTACTGCAAGCTCTCGAGTCCGCATTGCTTTAACTATTACATGGTTGCGTCGAGATCGCGTGTAGCGCAGTGGTCGAAGGCGCTATGCAATAGACAAGAGGGCGATCAGCTCGCTATACCTTCCATCTCTCCAGGGTCGGCAGATTGATACTTGTTTGGGAGGATAGCAGGACTGGCTCGATGCATCGGTATGTCACCGGATGTCATTGTAAAGACCAGATATGCGTTCAATAACCTCCAACGAGGCTTAATGAAGTCGAATGCATGGCACATCCTTCAGGGATTGGCCAGCGGCGAGAGCTTTATCCTTTTTATCCTTTGTTATTAGTAACCGTTGGTGTATAGTAACACCACTGCTTCACTACGATTTTCATTCAAATGTCTAGCAGAATTCACTGCATTTCTGAAGAGTGCGGTGCTGTTTTCTTTGGACACCACGCGTATATAGTGGGTTTAGGTGGTTTTGTTTGAAAAGATATTTATTGTTTGGACGACTAGAGTTGTCCAGTCGGTAACGCCTTCATCAGTTATTCAGAAGCTTAGATGTGACAGATAACACTACTTAGTCGATTTTTTTTTTAACCATCTTTAAATGTCCTTCTGTCTTCAGAGCATCTCCTGCTCCGCTCGATATTTTTGGTCATTATTGTTTCGGAGAATGTGTCGTTTCGGCAGCACCATGTTTGCATCCTAAGTAGCAGATATGCATGACATTGACAACTACCACCCATTTTGCCTTCTTTCAGGACGAAGTTTACGTAACGTAGTTTCTACGTCGGATGTGGAAAGATCAGTCTGTAATTGAGCAACGCTTATAAGAAGCGATAACTGGTGCCCGCTTCCATATTATCGGGAGGTACCTCTTTAGGTGATTTTACCCATATCCATCTGCTCAGGAAGTCAACATGAACAAAAGGCTTAGCTTCAAGGCTGAGCAGAAGAAAATGAACAGTTCGACGAGTTTACAAAAACATGGAGGGTCTGGTGCAAGTCGCCTAGGTAACATCTTTCTGCACTGCTACATTTTTGATTTTACGGTTTCTTTTTCAGCAGATCAGCGGAAGAAGGATCAGTCGAGTTTTTCGTGCAGCTTTTACTGCTGCTCGAAACTCATAGAGGGATCGAGGTGGCATAGCGCTCGAATAATCAATTTTTCTTCCGTTCTCGGTATTTCTAGCAAGCCTCGCACTGTTGTCAACGTCTAATGAACGGTTTGGGTACTCTTAAAACAGCGACAAAAATGTGAAAGTCATTTTGGGGTCTACGCAATATAAGATTGTTATTGAATAGTTCCTTGTGGTTTATTCCCTATTTATATCGTTTTGTTAGGTTCTTCACAAAGAAAACGCACAGCCTTCTCATACTCCGCAATAGTCCATTAGTGTGTTAGTCAATTCTTGATCGATTGGTCAGAAGTGCAGTATCTGCACAGTTCAAAAGTGTGATTTCTCCTCGAATGACGACAGCAATTCTGTCTGTGTTTGAATTGAATCACCACACAGGGATGGCTGGCAGATACAAAATCGCGTTACACAATGATGATCATACTAAAGTCTCAGTTGTTTGTCATCCCATCCGTTTTCTAAATCTCTATCGCTTGCCAACAGTGAAGTCAGCAATTAATGTAGACCACTCAATAAAGGCTGTTGGGTACAAGCAGTTTTGAAAAAACAAGGTGTTTTTCTTGGATACCATGAGATAAAGCCTCCTCATACCAAGAGTTGTCACTGAAGCTTTAGCAATCATGTATCTCGAATTCTTCTGTGATGTTTGCGGCTAGTCCTAGCTGTGAAGACGGTGAACTTTTCATTGACAACACGACAACACGCCTACCTTAACATTCCCTCATCTCGAGAACTCAAAGACCTACAGATATGAAGCTGAGAAGCAGGGAGTAGATATGATAGCTCTTGCAAACCATTATGTAGGCGAAATGTGCATTCATTTAACTACTATTTGACTCACATTCCTGGACTGTCTAAGGACTATGAATCACTTCGTTTTCGTTAACTTTTTTTTTGTAAACATGTAATCTGAAAAGAGCTGCTTTTCCAGGGCGTCATGGGGAATGCACTCCATGATTTGATGCGTCCCCAAAATCTCTACGGCTTGCAACCCAATATTCTGGACCCTCGCCCACTCCAGTTTCAACCACTTTCAGGAAATCCATTAGTTGGAGGTTACTGTGCTCAGTGTTTTTCTTTAATCATTTTTAAAAATTTCTTGAATACGTTAGGTAGTTGGGACGCATGTGGTGCGGTGGTTAAAGGGTGTAGGGAAAATGTGTATTCATTTACCCTTTCCACGCTAAATGGAGTCGAAGGCCTAATGCATACGTAGGAAAGTTCAACGACTAACGCCTATCACTTATAATCACTTTTCTTTCAGGTGACTTGCCTCCTCTTCTATGGAATAGTATGCTTAATCCGGTGCTTCCAACTCTTGGGCAAATTCCTCAGGTAACACTTTCTGCGGAAGTTATTTCTTAATCACCATAAAAAGCTGGCCATGCTATCTCTTTATGAGTTGTGGTAATGTTTACCGTATATCGTTTCGTAATTCCCTTGTCTATGCAATTATAGGGTAAGTTTAACTTGTTTTCATCTTGTTTATTTTATGCTTTTATATCATTAGCCTGTCATTTTTTTTTTTGTGACCAGACAGTTGTCCACTTTTACTCACGCGCTTCAAGCCATATAACCAGACGTGTTTGTTGTTTTTCTCCTCAAATTCGCTCATCATCTCATTTTGTGTTAAAAATTCTTCATTCTTAGACCTGTTGAAAGTCATAAATGAGCTGTAGTATTTTCCACCGAGGATCTATAAAAGAAGGTTTTCTAAAGATGTTTTAATTTCAACTATGCATTAATTCACTTTAATTCAGAATGTGAACAACAATTCATTGTGGGCAACGGGTCTTCAGAATTCTCCAGCCACTGATGCGTTTTTTAACAGGCCTGGTGGAGCTGCATTTGAAAATATTCGTTTACGTTAGTATTTTAGACCCTCATTCTTCCTCTTCTATTTTGCTTTAAATGAGTTAAATGTTCCAGCTAATAAAGGTCAGCAAGACAGCGGTATTCTGCAAAATTTTGCAAATCTTCCTATTCTGTCAGACAATCGAGTAAGTTTGCCGGCTTCTATTGAAACTCTTTCTATTGCAAGTTCGTATATGTATGTAATAGTGAAGCAATTAGTGATACAGTCTATGAGGAGAAAGGTTCTGATTCGAATCCTTCCGCAATGCTCTCCAGTTCATGTGGGAACGCTTTAATTCGACTATCCCCGTGATCGCAGGGAGAATAGATTCGACCAGGATTCAGCGGCATTGAGAGGACAGAATCCTCAATCAGCAGCCGAAACAACATGTGTGATTGTCAAAAACCTTTGACGACCATAAAAATGAGGAAAACGAATCGCATGCAAGAAGTGTTGGGATTTGTACGGTAGATGAGATGACGGGTTATTTTATAGTATTAATAATAATATGTATTTGTATACAAATACATTTGTATATAAAATGTTTTGAAACGGGATTTCTCCAGGAGTGTAACTATTATCTATATTAGATTTGGTTCTAGAATTCCAAAGGCAACATTGATTTAGTTAAGTAGTGCACTTTACAAAGTGTGCCAACTAACCATCAATTTTTTGCAGTCCAGTGCAATTTAAGGACTACATGGAAATCGTCATTTGCGTTAGTATTTTTGAGTTTTTCTTTCCAAGTGACGTTAACTTGTTTTGATGTTCTGGACGAGGATAAATATTACGTAGGCCTTTGCTTTCCAAGATTTGTGTTAGTCCTTTTTAACATTCAGGTAGCGTCCAAGTCTTCCCCGTGGTATCGAGAATCCGCGTCATTACGACTTTTAAAAGTGCTGTGCTGAGAATTTTTAGTGCTGAGGCGATACTAGGAGTCTGTTCAGTTCTCTTTGGTTTTGTTGAGAATTCTTCCACACTAGGTAGACATTTGGCCAGTAGTGAGTTGCTGTGCTTATCTTTGTACGCATGATTTGATTTGAATAATTTTATCTGAATGCATTTAAACTATTAGGAGCTATGGGTCGTTGCCAAACACATAAGTTTCATTATCTCACCGAGACGAGATTCATATCTTTTGTGACCTACACTGCCCACTTTTCCTTTGAATATTATAATGATTTAATAAACTCGGTTTACATAGGACATTTTGAAAGTTTAAATTTATTCTAATTTTTGAAAAATAAGACTCCATGCAAATTTGAAGTGGAAGAAATATCCGAAACTAATGTATGTATTCATAGGTATATGTATATAAACATATATATAAATATATGTATATATATATATATATGTAGTTTTTCATTGTATATGACCCGTTTTCACGTTTGCTGTGCGGATCCCAACACTTCTGACATTCGATTCGTTTCCTCTAATCCATTATTCACGAAAATCTTCCCACTTTTACGTATCACTTCTGTTATTGCTTAAGGATTTTTCGTTTCATTTTGAATGTCGTAGAATGCTCTTCGAGTCTATTCTCCTGTAGTCCGGAGGTAGCATAGCTGGAGCGTTTCCAGTTTTTTTTTCCTGTGATTCTAGATTTTTCCCTAACTAATCTGGTACCATTTTCTCAACCCCGGAAGGATGCAAGAGTGATGTTGCA
>MQTX01000379.1:81533-118879 GCA_009735665.1 Angiostrongylus cantonensis
CAAAGTCGGTCCCATTAGGCTGTGAAGTTTCGGTGCAACCTCATTGATTGAGAGGTCATCGTCAGTTTTTGCGAAATCAGTATATTTGCAGGGGGTCTGTATGCAATGATCGCATTAGGTTTTGGTCCTAAAACCTCTTCAATTTATTTAATTACTTAAAAGTGTCATGAAAGGAGGTAGTTGTGTTCACGTGCGGGTTCTTCTGATCGTTGACTGTATGAAAGTTGATTCCAGCTGGGAATTCACTAGTCTTCATCGTGCAACCAACATGTCGACACCTTATTTTTTGAGGTTTCCCACACAAGGTAATTTCGGTTGCCTTGGAAATCACTGTGATGTCCTTAATGTATACCTGCCACTATTTGATCTAACTGCGGGGTCCAAGAATAAGAGAAGACTGTGGTAGTGTGTTCCCACGTCTTCACTACGGACTATCGTTGGCCTTTGTGGTTCATAGGGAGTTAAGCAGCTTCGCGGCTCGTATTCTTCGAGGGCGCTTATGATTCCAATTGCTGTAGTTAATATTGCGATTAATCTTCTGACTGCGGCAAGAGGATGTGGTAGCTGACTCTCTAACGTGCATGAGTTTATCTATGAAAGACTTTGAAGCATATGCTTACTTCTAGGTTGCTTCATTGCTGAATTCTAGGGCATTCACCAGTTTTTGGAGAGGCATTCCGAAGAATTTCATCTGACGAATACACTCGTTCAAACACTTCCTGCAACATCACTTGTGCATCCTTCCGGTTCTTTTTTTGTGTCGAGGTTTGCTGTTGATTGTTGGAGTTAATTTATTTTAAAGTTTCAGATGGCGGAAATAACGCAGGAATTCCTATTCCCAAAACCAGTGGAGATTTTCCTGCAGAGTCAAGTATTGGGCGAAATTATCATGTGAGTTCTTGGAACACTTGTCATACTTAGATGCAAAAAGGAAGTTTTTGCTTTTTACTGTTGCAACTTCCAATTACATGTGAATATACTGGCTTTCTATCCAGTTCTCTAAGGTCACGTATAATTCAGCAGCTTCAAATTTGCTTTCGGAATTCTTATCCGTGCCTTGTGTGAAGGACTGCCATTGTGTTGTATTGCAAGAAATTTTTTCACATACAAATATTTCGTAGGAATTTAGTACAGTTCACGAAGTGAGAAGATGTACGCATTTTCAGGACATCGGACAATACCAGCCAGGTCCCTCTGCATTGTCAACCACAGCTACCCAAACTGAGTGGTTTGACCATTTTAATCCTCTTTCACCTGTAGTACCAGCAAGTGTTAATTCTCGTATGGAAACGTTTTATTGGTCTCCCTATTTTTTGACCTTCAAGTTCTATGCTAACCCGTTCGACGTTTTAGATGACTGTGGTGAGTTTTATGTGAATCATTCTGATGACGGACGTGCAACTGCATTTGTAGATGTAGATGGTTTACCAGTGAGTGCATTCTTTTGTTAGAATTCTTTTCTTCCTTTATTATTCAGTGTTTTTTTTTTGTTTTGTCTTCCCGTAGACGATTAGTAACATTTGTTACGTTCCGAGTGTCCATGCATGGTTTTCAGGAGGAAAGTAGTACTCCATCACAGTACGTAGGCAGTCGTATCCCTTCGGATGAACCCCTCGATAATGCAGGTTATTCTTTCATCCCACTTTTCTACTTTGAACATGCACTTTACAGCTTTGTAGAAACAGAATTGTACGCATACGATTCTGTTCTATTTGTTTTGATAATGTTGTTATTGATTTTAGTAAATCGAGCACAATTTACGAAAGAACTACCGCGTTCCAACAGAGAGAAGTCAGGTGGCTTCGGAAGAATGCGAATGAACTCACTCCTGGTTTGTCTATTATTTGAATAGTCCACTTCTTTTTGAAATCTGCACTTTTTGGGAAACCCAGTTCCAATAGTGGAAGGGAAGAGTTATAAAGCGTTTTTTAAATTAAATCTTGTCAATGGAGTCGTTCTTTTTATTCTACCTTTGTACTTCCTTACTGAGAAACGTTGGGCGTAGGTGTTTGAGTTTAGGTAAAATTTATCCACAACATGGTTTGCTGCAGTTTTCTTTTTCGGCCCAGTTGATTGCGTCTCTGTTCAGCCAACACCTCCATCGCTCTGGTTCTAGTAATTCTTAGTAGGCTTATATGGAAGACTTTTTCTAATAAACAACACCTAGAAACGCTGTAGCACAGCTACCTCTGGGTCAAATTTCGGACGAGAACAATGAACTTGATCGGCATTCCACATTATTCATAAAGAACACTAGAAATGTTCAAGCAGCATTCGAATTCACACGCGAAGTCCGCAGACCTTCGTGGATACTTTATCCAAGAGAGCGAATGGAAAGAAAACAATTTTTGGACTGCAGTTTCCCGTTCCCGAAATGGTAGGAAGCTTCCTTGGACGGAGGTGGAATCAATCTAGAGCTTTGGCAGTTGTTTAGTGTTTGTTTAGTGTTTTATCACTTTGGTGCATACCGCGCATAGTCAGGCTCGACTCACTTCCAATTAGTGATTTCTACCTCACTGCGTCGAATAATCGGAGTAAGGAAAAAACGAGAAGCGATTTACTGGGAACGTTTTTCCAAAGGTAATTACTAGAAATGCTGGTGTACGGTAGAGTGGCCGGTGTATATGTTTGGTTATATAAAATTATTGGGAGTGGTGACCCAAGTTAGGTAATTCTTTTAGCCGAGCATCACAATATTGGTTAGGTCGAAATCACTTGCTTCTCTAGCCTTTTTGGATGGTGGTCATTGCTAGTTGAAGACGTCCCCAAAAATCCCGAAGGCCATAGTTTTGCACCGGCTATGAGTGTTACGTACTTATAAGCTGTGAGTGCTTAATTTATCCCACTTCGCCAGAACATATATTTAAGGGTAACGAGTAATTTTTAGGTCGAACAGGTGCGAAGCATACCTCAGGAACAGTTGACGTATAAAGAGAATGCCGGTTCTGAGGATACCACTGGTAGTTATTTGTAGCTCCTGTTGATTTTCTCGTTATGACTATAGCTTTGATTTTGCAATCGCTAACTTTTGTGCACGTAAAAGTTTAAGTACTTGGAGTACAAAGTACATAAACTTTGCTGAAAATGTCCTCTTAGGTGTAGCGTTGATAAGAGTCGGTAGATTTGTTGGTGAACACTTGAGCGATCATTACTTAGTTTACCTTATGATCTCTCCACCTGTTAATTGTTTAGGGACTGCACCGTTACAAGATAGCGATTTAAATAACAATCCAGCTACTATCACGTACGTTGTTGGTCGTGCTGAGCAAGGTGCTCCGGAGACCGACATGCTTCCGGTGAAAGCCACGTTTTGAAAGAGAATAGGTTTTTAACAACATTAGATATGAGGTTTCAGGAAGTTGCAGAGCGAGAAAATGAAGATGGGGGGTCAGACGTCAATGACCAGGTTCCAACTATGACGCGGGAGAATGAGACAGTCAGTTCTAGCGAGACTACGACACTTTTTTGTGGATTGGGTGGCGTAAGTTCCATCGTGCTTAACGTATATCCAAGGTGGCTGTTTAGAACAATGAAAATCGTTATCGCTTTTTTCCGAGTGGTTAGAGCTAGCTTTGTTTAAAATGTTGATTATCAGCCAGCGCTTTCTTGATATGATAATACCGAAAAAATAGGTGGCTAAAGTTGATGTTGTTTGAAGCTGATTATTGATTGCTATAAACGTGATAACCTATCAGCGCGGGTTTATTCCTTCACTGTGGAGCTAATAGTGGCTCTCAAATACTCATTCATTCAGTTCACTATCATCTAGAAGGTTTTTTGGTGAGAAATAGTTTGACCTTTGGAGGTGTTTGTCCAGCTGTTGTTGTGATTTGTTCCAACTAGTTATTGAGCTGTAATCTGTTCTGAGCTTAGGACTTTTCATAGACTCACGGGAGTATCACATTTTTGATTTCCAATCTTAAAAACTAACTCTAGCTAACAGAATTTCCGCGCTGTGTTAAAAGTTGTGAATTTACAATTTATGTATCGATGCAACTAAAGTCTAGTTTTCAACACTTTTCTCATGTAGGAACGGAAATCATCATTGATTACTTGAATCCCGTTGTACAATTTAGTGTTCGCAATACTTCGTCGATTCGGAAAAACTGTGCCGGCATTTGCAATTGGTCCACAATCTTCCTATATATGTAATGACAATAGATTTTACTACAGAGATGGAATACTTGGTGCGTTATTAGGAAAACTCGTCATTTCTTTGTTATCATCATGTTTACGAAAGTGGTTTTAAGCAAATTCTAACTGGTTTTAAAAATGTGGTATGCTTTTCTGCAGACATTTCCAGCTGTGTAATTCTGTAAAGATCGATGATATTCCTCAGCTGCAGTGTTTTCTCTTACATTTTTATGCCTGGTCAGTATTGGGGCCACTATTTTCGATTTAACAGGACTTTCGTAATGAATATTTGAGCCATGAGATCTCTTTCACAAAATGGACGTTGATGGAAATTACACTGTGTATACGTGTCAGCGGTTATTGCCTGGCGGAAAGATTACTGCTCTGCGATTGGTTGAAGCAACGAGAGTAAAATTTTCTGTTAGATAAATTTCACATTCGTAGATTCTGTACACTGTTAATAACTAAAGCTAAGTAACAATATCTTTCCACAAAATGTTAAAAAGGATAAAAGATAAAGCTCTCGGCGTTGATCAGTCTCTGAGAGATGCGTCATGTATTCGACTTCATTGAGTATCATTTGAAGGTGATTGATGCATATCTATCCTTCTCAATGACTCGCTCTGGCCTACGATATGTCGATTCAGTGCTGCTATCCTCCCTACAAGTATAGTGCCAATTTGCCCCATAGGGCTGGAACGCATGGTGGGCCATGAGCGTGAGGATCGGTTCCACGTGTGTGTTGCAGGGCGCCTCTATTGCACCAGAGAGGTATTCACCCCCTAACATGGTCTCTCGAGTTGAGAAAGAGTGCGGCGTTTCCACTAGGAAGCCCAGCTAAAAGTAAACCACAAGTAGGATCTGTCGCCGTTATGGTATCGAGCTAGTCGCATGGTGGAAAATCTCCCTCTAATCCACAAGGGTGGCGCCTGAATGTGGTGGTGACGACGCGGGCCAGACGAGGAAAACTCCGAAACAATGGAGATCATGATGGAGCCCGCACAACCAGTGAGAGTGGGCCATCCAAGTATCCAAGTTGTTTTCCTATGGTTAAGATATTAATCACCAAATAAATCTATGGCACACTGTTCCAACAGCCAAATCTGATCGAAATTAAACTACTTGTACGAATTACTTCCATTTCTACTATGCCACTCTAATAGCGATCTAGTTACAACGTTGCAAATCTCCATTCTGTCGACAAAGACTGTGCTTGTGTTACAATCTAGAGGACGGAACACCTATCGCAAGACAACTCTAGCAAATATGACAAACGCCTGAGCCGGTAAGAAATCAGTTTGTCTCCAGCACACCGTTTGTTCCCGTCTGCCTCGTCACTCTGCCAGGAAACCGGTCAGCTAGAACAGTGCTCACGTCGTAAACATTTCGTGTATGTAATGACCCATGGGCAAAGAATGATGGTCGCCCAAAACTAGAGCAAAATAGAGCGCGGCCCATAACAATCGTATGTTTTTGAATAGCAGTTGAATAAAAGCATCTTCATTTTACAATTGCAAACCTTTCCGGGACTATAAACTTTTATTTTGCTGCCAACCATATTTTTCCGAGCAGGGCATTGCGCGTTCGATCCCCGCAGCAGACACTCGCGGTCGGAACTTTGCAAATATCTCAGCACCATTTTCTTGAGTGGACTGTTGACTTGAAATCACTTCAATCAAATGTAAAAAAAATGTCGGTTGGAATAAATGTGTTACTGTCTTCGCCCTCCGACGTAAATTGATTAGAAATTTGCAAATCTTTCTGTGCAAATCTCACGTTTTAGATGACGTTGTCATTTGCTTCCACTCACAGCTGGAAGCTTCTATTGCCGCCGACTTCAATGGCGACATTTCCTCGTTCAAGTTGCTGCACTCAAAAGGGATTTTTTATCCTTCGATGTATTTGTGGATCCAGGGCAAATGTATGCCATTTCATTGGAAACGTTCGCTTTTAATGTATTGAAAAACGGCTCCTGTATTGCTAAAATCTATAAGAACGAAAGATCTCTTTCAAAGCAAGAAACAATACGTAACGCCCAACTTGTAACACTAGCAAAAACTTTAAATCTCTTTCAGTGCAAGAAGGTGTCTTCAATTAAAGGATTTTCCAAGTTGAAAAATTGTAGCCATCACAAACAAGCAAAATCAAATAGAATTCTGAGTAAAACGTATCGGACAAGCATGGAGAGTGAGAAAGACCTTAGTGGCCTTTCTTCGCGTTGGCAACACGTCAAATGAGCTCGATGAGGAAAAGTTATGCCGATATGAAGTATGAAAATTGATAACTGTAATTATCAACAAACTTTAGAGAGTCAACTAAGGACGCTTCGTCATACCAAGCAGTAATCAGTTGGCAGTAGTACAAATAGTTGACCACAGCAAGTTTTTTATTTTCCACAGGCTTTGCTCCGCATGAGTTCATTCCATTTTCCTCTTGATTGTGCGGTCTACCATAGAAGGCTCTTCGACACACTTCTGTTTTTAGTCCAGGCTACCGACGGTGTACCGCCTCATAGATATAATCACATGTATCATCTATGTCACCTGTAGACCCGCTGACCTTCAGGTAACTCGAGCGCGCCCCAGCAAGCCTTCCATTTTTCCATGTCGCGTGTGAGAGTAGCCCAGTGGGTTCTGATCATTCTAGGGACTCGTTGAGCATCATATCTTTCTTCTAGGCTTTTCGCGAAAAATTCCGATCATTAGGTTGGTAATCTTCTTACAATGAGTTTGACATCCCGAGCAATCCGGTCACTAATGGCTACTGCCCATCGGTTGACGTTCATACGCATCATGTGTCCGGCTCACCCTGTCTTCGACTCTCTGGCGTATAGAACGGCATCTTCGATTTTGATCGTTGACACAGGTCGGAGCTTCGGATTCTTTTCCTTACTTGTGTACCACGGGATACTCCTAGCATCGTCCTTGTGTCTGCGCGCTCAATGAAGATGAGTTAACCTTTATCCCCTTCCAACGGTTTACCGCCTCATCGTGGCTGGGAGGTGTTCCTGGGTGTCGGACTGTGATGTACAGCTGGTGATTTATCCCTTGGCAGGGTTTCCGAGCTGAGAAGGCGTCCGGCGTTTCAATAAGAAAACTTAGCTAAGAGTGAACCAATACCAGTATCCGTCACCGTTCTCGTATCAAAGTCGCATGGTGGTAAATCACCCTTTGATCCACAAGGGCTTCGACTGTCCGTGGTGGTGACGACATGAGGCAGACTTCGACCAGGCTGACATCGAGACTCCAGAGAACCATAATGGCTTAAAGAGCAAATCTCCGAAAAATGGAAATTATTTTAGGGCCTGCACAACCAGTGAGGCCAAGCCATTTATGCATCAAGTAAGTAAATAAGATCTTTCATCTTCCTTATCCTGCGACCAGGTTTCTGAGGCAAACTTTAATGCAAGAAGTGCCATTGACTGGAAAAGGTGGGCACAGAGTCAGGTGTTTCTTCTGCTCCTCACCGCATCCTCGATACTCTTGAACTCTTCACAAGTAGTTCGTTTCCTTCTGCTCAACTCTAGAGCTAAGTCGTTTATCATGTTGGTTTACCGACCTAGACAGGCATAACTGGAGCATTCGGAAATTCGAACCGTTGAGCGTTAGTGGGGCATACGAATAATAATAATAATAGATAATAATAGTCAAGAGTTTCCATGAGTGATTCTATCTCATTTGAGCTGAAGGCCTTCATTACATTGTTGAAAGTGAGACAGGGCCGTCTTTTGTACTCTCGCGCTACTTCAATGAATCCTGTTATCGTAGGGATGTGGTCCATTGTGCCGAAACCACTTCAAAACCCTACTTACTCACATGACCGCCATTCGTCCAGTGTTCTGTCGATTTTGTTCACTCGGATGAAAAAATTTTAAACGAATGACAGCAAGCAGATTGGGGGATAGTTGTTAATATCGTGGAGGTTACTGCTTCTTGAAAAATAGCACAGTGCTGTTGGTATTCCACTAACCAGGGATCTTGCATGTAACGCGTGAACGGTCGAGCCAATGTGTTTACAAGAAGTGGCGGAAGGCTCTTCGTGTGTTCATATCTCATCCTGTGCGGACCTGCTACTGTTTTATATCCCACCGACGAAATAGCATGTCGGGTTTCGGAGGTAGGGAGCAGTGATAAGACATATTTATCCTTATTTATTGAGGAAAGGAGAACATGGGTAGTAAAGAGATCTGAACAGTATTCGTGAGTAATTTTCTCCGATGCTTTTCTGGACGCTGCGAGTGTTGCGTATAGATGTCGGAGTGCCTTCACTTAATTGGCGCAGCTTCGGTGATCTTGGGAAATGCTTTTTCCAACCTCTGCTGCTTCGACAATTGTGCCGCTCTTCTCTCTTTAAGATCTTCTTTAGTTTTACTTTTATTTGTAACTATATAGGAAAGATATGTGGTCAGCCACCTTTAACAATACTTGATGAGGTTGAATACATGGCGCATTTCCCAAGCATTGATCCCAAACCCCCATATTGAAAGTTGGTTGGTTTTCAAATGTTGCCGCACTCTGTGCACGCTAATAACGCTACCGACCACTGTAGAATGAATGCCTTGAGAAAAACAAACGATTATCAGAACCCAATCCCAGCAGCAATCGTGCAGTATAAAAGGGCATTTATGACTGAGGATGGCTCATCTAAACACAGCTCTACTGGATTTGGCCCGATACGGTCAAAAAGATTCATATCAAATGAGTTCACAACTTCGAACAAACGGTTCGGACTTATTTGGCTTGGAAAGGATGGAAGCAGCAACGCGTTTGGAGAATGAAGAGGCCAATCCCTTCCGTGTTTTAGCAAACGCCTTCTGCAAAAATACTACTTTAAAATGTATGCGCTAATTCAGCATCTGACTTGCGACGAACAACTACGAGTTTTCGCCTTATCAATAACTGACAGTAGTATTGTCTTTGAGTATATAAATTCTCCAATTTCTCGCATGCCACACTTTTGCGCGGCTTTACATGCGATCCTAAGCAAGATTGTTTTAGAAATGGGTTACGATGGTGAAAACTTGAAGATAATTCTAATAGGGAGCGCGCACTCTCAGGTATCGTCATACCTCCAAGTACGGTGACCCTAGAGTTTTTTGGTGCGTTATCAACCGTATTGTAACTCCTAGTAGATCGATCGTATGTATGCGGTTTCTGGAAGCGAGACACGCGAATTACTCAACAGGTTCGCAAGCTTTTGCTCTAAGGCTATTCTAGCATTTGACCTAATAGAATTGCATGTCAATGTTGACCCACCAACTACTCTCCTCCAAAACTGATCTTCCAAATGCAAAGCACAGAAATGGTCCTTCGTCACACATTTCATGCCTCTTGCGAACATTTTTTCGTTCGCTTCATAGTGGACCCTAAGGAGTTCCATTTCGATGCCTAATACTTGTTGGCTAGCAAAGGAGTAATACAAATCTCAAGTCTGAAAAGGAATACAAAAGGCAATACCGAATGCTAAATAATTAATGGATCAATGTGGCAAAGGTTCCAGGCATATAATCATCGGTTATCCCACTTTAAAATCAGTAGACCAACATGTCTTGTCCTATACTTATTAAAACACATAAGTTGGTATTACCTGGTGATCTTGCGTTAACAAATTTATCACATTTAAAATTAGACCCATCATCACCTGTCTAGACCGACTAACGCATGAAATAACCTGGTTTCTAAGCCTAGTAGTTACTCAGTTGCTTAAACATATTCCAGTTCATCTCACCAACACCAAAATGTTCCTAGAACGTCTAGGTAACGCGTCTCCTAATAACGCATGCGTGATGTAGTGCTTCTACGTTTCTGCGCTTTACACCAACGCATCGAATAACTCCATAATGCAAGCCATCTTCGAACTTCTTGTTGAACGTGAAGGAGGAATGAAAATACATGGCTTGTCCGACCAGCAACTTATAACTCTCTTAAAGGAGTGCTTGAACTGCTCGATTTTCAGATGGTCTGAGAAATATTACGCGCAAATGAGAGGGCTCGCAATGGGACAGCGACTGGCACCAGGCTTCGCCATTGCATTTATGTCCAAAATAAAAGCCCATGTTCTCGGTCTTCGGCCACTCCTCTACTGCAGATATATGGATGATTGTTTTGTCATCATCTCTACACAGAAGGAGATGAACAAATGCTTTGAATCATTGAACGAGTAGTTTGAGCACGTTAAATCCACACTGTTGAAACAGAAAAAAGCTGGGTTCCATTTCTTAACGTTCAAATTGACTTATCAATTAGTGGTTACATGACAAGATGGTACCGAAAACCAAGTAACGGAAGGTCCTCGTTCATTTCCTCCCTTCGCCCATAAAAAGGGTGCTTGTGAGAAACATCTTTCGAAAAGCCACCTCACCACCTGTGCACAAGTTGGGAAATAATGCAAGAATCGGTGTTTTTCTTTTATACGCAGACACGAGGTTTTATTATAGAATTTATTAGGACACGGAGGAGGAGAATAGTGGGCCTTGAAGAAGGCGAAACGGCCGAAACGTCAGCTATTGTATCCTAATAAATTCTCTAGCAACAACCTCGTATCTGCTTATTGAAGAAAACATCGATTTATCAATCAATGCCAAGGTTAACAGAAAGTCGGTGTTTGGAAAGGAAGAATTGTGTGAATTGGCTTGGTAAACTGTCATCTCCAATGGCTATGAAACGGCAACCCCGCGAGGTAAGTTTAGAGGGAGGTCAATGTTCCAAAACGAAAGGTTTGGTTGAAACTAAATCTCCCATTTGTCTTGCCCTTTATTAGTGATGAAATAAGTGTAGCGATAAAGCGATGCTTAAAGCGATGCTTAAGAAGGGCAGATCTAGAGTTATCGGCAACGATAATTCAAATACCACCGAATACTGTTCGACGTCAGTTAGCTCGTTAACGCCTTTGTGACCGTCTATGTGAAACACAGAGTTACGTAATTTGCGCTTATGTCAAGAACGGCGACTAAATGAGTTCAGATACGAAATATCTGATCCGTTGTAGTATTTGCGGACATGAATGTATTGGTGAAACGGGCAAACGATTATCTATCCTTACAGAAGAACATCTAGGCAGCAAAAGAAAAGTTAGGCAAGTTGCGCCACAAGGGACGCATAAGATACAAAAGCATAGAGGAGACAATTGTGACATAAAGGACCCTATGCCCTCAGAGGTTCCCAAAACACCAATGAGCAAACTTCTCGAGGTTTTTTGGGTAGATGCTAAGAATCCACGAATAAGCAGCAGGGCAGAATGACCAAGGATAACACATGATCTAGCCCCGTATCTCAGAATTGGTCTTTGATATGGGGATGTGCAGTCACCAATCATATGCCACTCTGAGGAGCTTTTCCTCCTCGCTGAGAGGCAGATGGAAAACGGTGGATTTTTTCGAGAACCCGTTGATCGTACAATTATTGGTCAGATTTCCATCTTTCTGTTTGTGCTGTTGAAGCGTTTGACTAGTAAATCACTTATCAGCGTACCCTTCCAGACTCTGAAGGAGGCGATACTGTCGAAACGTGAGCCCCCGTTGCGTTTTTTTTTTGTAAGGGGGTAAACGCGTGCTGAATAACAATCTCGCGACTGCTGGAAAGGAAAACGAGACACTTTGCTAAAATCAAGTGGTTTTGGATCCATATACGCTAAGCGTCGGTTTTTTCCTGATTATGATGCAGCAAAGATCATATTTATTTGAGGGAGAAAAAATAAAGAGAATTGGCTAAGGAGAGATCGCACATTTCAAAAAAGCAGTTATATCCGCAGTGATTGACCTTTATTGATCCAATTCCCTTTCATCATCCTCGATTCATCTGTTTGCATCTTCATTGATGTCTCCAACTGGTGGGATCCTCAAGGTGTAACATGCCAAAAAATCGATCTCTCTTGAGAGATTTAGTACGAGACCTTTTAACTTAAGGCTGCAACTATGATATAAGACCCTAGTTCAAGCTCTCTCTAGGGATGTGGTAAAGATAGCACGAGATCTACTGCTCTGACTACTCATAGCTGTTGCTCCCTTGCTACGCTGGATTCTTCCTTTCGCGAGCTGCGCTGCGGTTCAACTAGGTCTGTAGGAACATTGAACATAGTTGTCCTGCACATGTGCGTAATTTTGCGCTAATACACAATAAGGGTTCTGGGGTTTAGCTGATTTTAATTTCAAATTGCCAGAAAAAATTTGACACTTGCATTCGGCATAAAAGTCTTGAAGAACAGAGAGATTAGCTAGGCAAAGCATCTGAGCCCATTCATCCCATACTTTTCGTCATTGGGCTGGCTGAACGCTTAGTGAGGCCGTGATCGAGAAACAAAGGCGCTTGTTCGATCACTCCTCTAACACTCTCCCCTAAACCACGCGGGAACACCTTAGCTCAGCTATGTTTTAGACTGTGAGAAGTTCGACTCGACCAGTATTTTTCGGCATTTATAAAGAAGAATAGATCCTCTACATCAGCCGAAAAAAACCACGCGAACTGTTCTAAGACCACTGTGCCCGATGAATGCGAGGAAATGAATCGAATGAGAGAAGAAGTGCTGGGATAAGTACACTAGGTGGAATGGCGGGCCATGTATCAGCAATAGTATTAACAATAATATGCAGCACTAATGGCAATGGCTAGTTATATTGAAAGAATGTTCTGTGATAACCTAGCCCTTCTCGTCCATTGAATAATGTCGATATCAAAAGCCGTTTCATTGTTTCATTGCTTTGATATCGTGTGTAATACAATATTTACACAATAAATGTTTGCTAAAATAATCGATGCAATACAAAAATGAAATGAAAGAGCTCTCAGCGTTAATCAATGTTTAAGGCTTCAGCGGCGACACACTCGACTTCATCAAGCACCGTAGAAGGTGACTGAAAGCAAGCCTGGCGGTTAAGACAACTCGCGGTAGCTTACTGATGTATCGAGCCAGTGCTGCTATCCTCCCAGACTAGTCTTATACGAATTTGAAAACCTCGAAAGGATGGAAGGCTTGGTCAACCTTGGGTGTGAGATAGATCCCATGTGTATTACAGTGAGCCTCTAACCACTGCGCTTTGATGCCCATACAGATACCCATAAGAACATGTAATATAATAGCATATTTGGATGGCCCGTCTTCACTATTTGTGGAGCATCAGCACAATTTTCATTTTTTCAGAGTATTGTTGGTTTGCACGACCCCGGAAGGATGGAAGGCTTGGTGGGCCAAATGCACGGAGATTGCTTCCTCGGGTGTGTTGCAGGGCGCCTCAGACCACTGCGCCTTACTTGCCCATCATTAAAAATTTGTAGGCAGCAAATAAAAATTGACGCCTGGTCGATTTGTTCAAAAGGTGACGAAACAGCTATGAAATAAGTAAAATGAAGTAAAAACGTTTTCAACCATTCAGAAATCGATTTCATTAGGATGTTGCGTAAAGCCAAACGCCGGAAACGACAAGCATATCGAGACAAATGGTATCCTAAAACTTTGTGGTCTGGTGGAGTGTATTACACCTTCAACTCGAACGCAAGTTCGTCTTGTTACTATTCTTCATTCATTTTGTTTTAACTTAGAAATTTTATGATTTGTCAAAAAAAATCGTTTAAGACGAAAAGCACTGAAAACTAATCATATTTAACTATTCCATGATTTTCAGCAGATGCAGCGAAAACAGTGTTCAGAAAAGCCGCTCTGCTCTGGCAGAACTTAACATGCATTAAATTCACAGAAGACCGTAATGGCATGGAAAAATCAAAAACCTGTATTTTCAAAAATTCGAAATTTTAAAGGCCATTAGAAGTGCAAATTTATGCTTGAAATAAGATCCTTGTTATCAAGGAGGTTGGATGTTGGTCACATGTTGGAAGAACTGGAGGTACGCAGGGCCCGTCCCTGGGCAAAGGATGCGAGACGATATGAGCTATAAAGCTTTTCTTACCACTTAAATTGAATTATGCTACGAAGCATCTTTTGAATCAGTGGTTAATATGATATTTTTGAGTCGATTTACAACTAAACAACATTCATTTTGTGCAGATTGGAACCGCTGCACATGAAATCGCCCACGCATTGGGTTTCTTCCATATGCAATCGAGATGCGATCACGACGATTTCATCAAACTTCATTGGGAGAACTTCAAGGTCGATTTAAAATGAGCTTGCTAGACTTTGACTTACTTTGGTAGATCGGCATAAATAGGAAAGACATTTCAGGCTGATTGGCCACCTGAATTCTCCCAGCAAACCAATCACACTAACTACAACTACAATTTGACATACGACTATGGCGACTATGAAGGTGTGATGCACTACGGAGCAACTGGGTTCGTAAAGTGTCAAACCTTGTCTACACATGTAATAAACATCTTAGTTTCAGTGTTTAAAAAACGGTAAGCCAGTTGTGGTGCCATATGACACCAAATATTTGCAAACCCTCGAATCACCAATGGTTTCTTTCTACGAGATACTCATGATGAAGCTGCATTATAAATGCTTCGGTGAGAAGACTGCTGTGTAGGTGTTCTGCTCTCTGAATATATGCGGCCTCTTGCTGCTTAAAACAACATTTTTTTTTAGATAAGTGCAATGAGAGTTCTTCAGAAAAGTGCCAGAATGGGGGATTCTCTCATCCGAGGAACTGTTCTAAGTGCATTTGCCCAAACGGGTATGGAGGAAATCTTTGCAATGAAAGAGTAAAAAGTTTAAGCATGAAGCAGCTTTTGTTTTGAATCTATGTCAATGTGAAAACTTTACAGCCAAGTGGTTGCGATAAGATATTAACAGCAACCAACTCTTATCGAACGCTCGAAGATTTTGTAGGTGAAAGAGGCTCACTTTACGGAATGGTTGAATTTAAGATGTGCAACTATTGGATTAAAGTTCGAATCACCAATGGTTTCTTTCTACGAGATACTCATGATGAAGCTGCATTATAAATGCTTCGGTGAGAAGACTGCTGTGTAGGTGTTCTGCTCTCTGAATATATGCGGCCTCTTGCTGCTTAAAACAACATTTTTTTTAGATAAGTGCAATGAGAGTTCTTCAGAAAAGTGCCAGAATGGGGGATTCTCTCATCCGAGGAACTGTTCTAAGTGCATTTGCCCAAACGGGTGTGGAGGAAATCTTTGCAATGAAAGAGTAAAAAGTTTAAGCATGAAGCAGCTCTTGTTTTGAATCTGTCAATGTGAAAACCTTACAGCCAAGTGGTTCCGGTAAGATACTAACAGCAACCAACTCTTATCGAACGCTCGAAGATTTTGTAGGTGAAAGAGGCTCACTTTACGGAATGGTCGAATTTAAGATGTGCAACTATTGGATTAAAGTAACAGACTACACTAACCTCTGGCAACATTAAACTTTAAGCAAGTACTCTTTAAGGGACCAGTTGGCTCAAAGATCGAAGTAGTGCTCTTGTTAGCTACACGGATCACGTGGCTACTGACGGTTGGCGGTTTGCTGGAGATGAAATTAAAGCTGGAAGCGATAAACGTCTCACTGGTTACAGGTAGGTGAGTCGTAGTAAACAATGGTGACACCTCATCTAAAGTGCAGCTAGTTCGAAGCGTTTAGATTCTGTTCTTCGAAACCTTGTCTACACATGTAATAAACATCTTAGTTTCAGTGTTTAAAAAACGGTAAGCCAGTTGTGGTGCCATATGACACCAAATATTTGCAAACCCTCGAATCACCAATGGTTTCTTTCTACGAGATACTCATGATGAAGCTGCATTATAAATGCTTCGGTGAGAAGACTGCTGTGTAGGTGTTCTGCTCTCTGAATATATGCGGCCTCTTGCTGCTTAAAACAACATTTTTTTTTAGATAAGTGCAATGAGAGTTCTTCAGAAAAGTGCCAGAATGGGGGATTCTCTCATCCGAGGAACTGTTCTAAGTGCATTTGCCCAAACGGGTATGGAGGAAATCTTTGCAATGAAAGAGTAAAAAGTTTAAGCATGAAGCAGCTTTTGTTTTGAATCTATGTCAATGTGAAAACTTTACAGCCAAGTGGTTGCGATAAGATATTAACAGCAACCAACTCTTATCGAACGCTCGAAGATTTTGTAGGTGAAAGAGGCTCACTTTACGGAATGGTTGAATTTAAGATGTGCAACTATTGGATTAAAGTAACAGACTACACTAACCTCTGGCAACATTAAACTTTAAGCAAGTACTCTTTAAGGGACCAGTTGGCTCAAAGATCGAAGTAGTGCTCTTGTTAGCTACACGGATCACGTGGCTACTGACGGTTGGCGGTTTGCTGGAGATGAAATTAAAGCTGGAAGCGATAAACGTCTCACTGGTTACAGGTAGGTGAGTCGTAGTAAACAATGGTGACACCTCATCTAAAGTTCAGCTAGTTCGTAGCGTTTAGATTCTGTTCTTCGAAATATGCAGGAACAACCTTGGTCTCTACGCACAACATCGTTCCTATAATTACTTATAATCTTTGAAACCAAAACCGTCTTATTCTATCGGATCGGTGGTGTTCAAATAAACCAGCATTCTATGGACCGTTCTTGCATTCACTTACTAGCGTACAAAATCTTCCAGTTTCCACTAGTGCGACATCCACTCAAACGACAGTTTCCCACGAACAACGCTTCAGCAGGCAACCACGCCTGACCACCGTTGCAAAGACAACATATTGTACACACTAGTAATTTATCCTTCAAATTCGTTCAAGCTGCAAATTCTTTTTTAGGTGTACTGTGATTTTAAACTTAAACTTTGTGGGCTTCTACACTCAGTCGAAATACGACATCAAACTAAGGAAAAAAGTTAGCCCAAAGTCTTGTGGGTTTTGTTGGTACATGTAGATTGCTCTAATAAAACTCGACCTGCGTTCAAATACTCCAAGCACATGCTTACGCTTTCCACGTACCGATTACGCTTGTTACGTATCGCTCATCCAGCGGGCACGTCCAGAATCTATTTCTAAACCAGCCTTTTCACATTTGATAGATGGGATTGTAGTAAGAAAGAGAACTTGAACGGTTGAACATCCTCATATCTGAGCTTTGGAACTTTAAGGTAGTTCCACAAAATCTTCTTTCATTATCGTCGCCAAAATGAACTGAATTTTTTAAAAATTTATTTCACCAACAATATACAGTTGCCAATATAAGCATATATCTTCAATGGGGATTAGTTTTTCACTACTATGCGAAGAAAGCATCGGTTTCAATGTGACTGTAAGGCGCTAGGAGCGTGTGTTATGCAGTAGTTAGAGTTGCTTTACAGTATGCACTTGGTCAAGTTGACTCGACCCCATGTCTTTCGAAAACCAACCCCTGTATCTATTTAAGATAACAGATTGATTCCACACCTAACTGGGAGGTTAAAAACTTCCGCAACTTCCGAAACCTATCCGCAATGATAGAGCGTGTTATAAATTCGTTGTCGGAGATGAAGACGACGATATAGGAAAAGCCAACAAGCGTGAATACAAGACCGGAAATTGTGGATTAGGAGAAAGGAAACTGTCTCGCTAAGCTCCTATCTGCAGACTTCTCGCAAACCATTAGAGAGCCTGTCTTCAAAAGTAAAAAAATCCCTGGCCAGTAGAGGACGTCGCACGCAGACATCTTGCCCAAAAAGGGTGACAGAAGAAATGTTAGTAACAATCGTTCGACATGCTTGCTTAGAACTCTACAAGCTCTGCACGAACATTATCCTCTCGAGCAAGCTAAGAACGTTGGATGAGGCTATGTACCGACTGCGATGTACAGCGTGGGGATTCATCCCTTTGGCGAGGCGTCTCAAGCTGATGACGACTTCGTCAGAGTTTCCATCAGCAAGCCCATCTAAGAGTAAACCAGGACCAAGATCCACCTTGTGTGTCCTTGTATGAAACTAATCACGTAGCGGAAAATTTCTTCCCAATCCACAAGGGGCGAATACATGTAATGGTGACGACCTGGGGATGACTTTGGCTCTGTTAACCTCCGGGCTCCTCCAGGGAATCACAGTGGCCAGACCCTACCTGCAGTATTCAGGCTGGGTCAGTAATTAAAGTATGACTCTTTTACAAATATTTTGCTGCACTTTTTTTTCGCGTTTTTAGTATTCCTCGTTCGTTGCGTGCCAGTGGCTCTTAATTTCTCTCATTTAGAGGTCGTCGTTGCTTTACCATAATCACAAGAGGGACTGCTTGTAGGTTTCGACGGTCTGTGCTTTCATTCCTGTGTATTTTAAAACGAAAGTGTTTGTATGTACCTTTATGAAAGTCTCTTTGTCTCTTCAGATCGGTAATACATTCTCGTTCATCACTTGGCCGCACATAGTGCAGAATTTGCTAAACGTCTTAATGCGGGCGAACAGAACGAATCGCAACAGATCAGAAACGCTCTGAACGTCTACAAAAAAATCGAACTATTTGGATTGAAGTGTGGTCGAGTTTCCACTCTTTTTAACTTTTTTTAAAAAATTGTCTTTTCTGAAACGCCTTTCAAAAAATGAGCTATGTTTTACTATTCACACGCGTCATAAGGAAAGCATAGTCACTGTGCTACTCTTTTACTACTTGGATTGTGGAAACGTAAGTGAAGCGCTCATTTGTTACTTAGTGAATCGAGTAGTAAACACCATCATAAAGCGACAACTTCTATGAAAGTGAATTCACCTTAGGTGTTTAAATAAAACGACTGTACGAATACAAATCTCCCATTTTTTCTCATCGTTCAAAAATCACTCATCCTTCACGGTTGTTCTTTGCTAATGTAGATTAATGTTCTTATTCCACTATTCTTGTATAAGTTTGAGCTGCATTGCCTTCGTTTTTGTTACACAGGTAGTCCTCCAAGATCGAACTCTAGAGAGAGCTGTGTTCCGACGCACGAAATCCGCTCGTATCTCATCAAACAGGCAAAGCAGTGTATCTACTGGAACACTGAGCGTGGCAATCTCAAGTATTCCAGGCAACTGCCTGCCATCATTATCTTATCGTTTTACACATAAAGGATAAATCGATCGAAGGCGATCAGACTTTAAGGGAATACTCGTACATTTGAATCCACTCGTAGTATTGCGGACTTTATTTGGCGCATATTTACCAAAATTAAGTTAGTGTTTTTGTGATTCCACACAAGTCTAGTACCCATTGATAATTGCCTGGTAACAATTTTTATCATCCCCAGAAGAACTATCAGAGGTCGTCCGCATTTCCACTACTAAGAAAGAATCTCTTTCCTTAAATTACATTGCCTCTACAATTACGATTTCTAAATGATTTACTACGAACGACTAATACTGAAAGAAATAGGCAATATACCCTAGTTGGGCCACAGTGCACAATATATACTAATAATTTTTAATAAGTACTTCAGCAATCTAAGCAACAAGAAACCCATAAGCAGGAACAATAGAAAAAGAGTATGTGGGGGAAGTGGATCCTAGGAACTTCTACCACCAGGAATACAAACAAAGGACAGACCTTATGGGAGAAATTTCTCGTTGACATTAGTGAACTTCTGAGATCAGGAAAACAGCTGCTTTATCGGGAGCGTGCAATAACCGCTTAAACAATGTGAAGAACAAATATAGAACTTTTATTACCCAATAAATGATCGTACAATAGCGATCAAAGCCTCAAATTTACCAGCCTGTTAAGGAGCACAGCGCAATTTCAAATCAATATCCACTCTTGGAGAAATCTGATGGTGTGGTTTTCAAAACAACTTTGGAAGTTGGAAGATTTCGTGAATGCTTCAGCTGAAAAAACGATTAACTGTACCCTGGAGTGAAAAATAGAATAAATGTATTAATTGATGCAGCCGCTCACCTCCCTTTCATCATTCATTCAAGGAGACTGGGAAAGCATATTCAGGCCACCTTTAACCATTCTTTCTTCATACTTTCGTCACTAACTCGGGACAAAATCAATAAATCGGAATGGATTCGAGTTGGGAAGCGAAGGCTACTCACTTGTGCTCTACTACACGAGGAAGTTCGTTCGGATGTTGTGTAACTGCATGACTTATAACATGAAGCAGGTTGTCATTAGCGAAACCACAAAGCGAGCATTCGAACTGCTTCAGAAGACAGTGCTCCTTCGCGTGCACAACGACATTTTTCAGCTGGGTCAGCACTACAGGTTTATTGCATAGTTGGAATTTCTCGAAGGCGCCATTTAGTAATAAGTACTACCCTTTTGAAACTTGAGTTATAGAACCAGCAATGCAAAATATGGGCATATTTCGACACTTTGTCTCGAGAATGAACTACAGCAGACAAGGTAATAGAGGTTATATCAGCAAAATTTGAAAAAATTTGACTGATTTTGCCACTGTTAGCTTTTTTATAACAAACAGCGGAAAACGCCACTATATAAGAAATATATAACCTAGTTAAATGACTATGACTGAGGTTGAAGGTCAAAGGACAATGCTGTTGGCGTTGATCAATCCCTGAGGGATGCGCTATGCATTCGACTTAATTAACAGTCGTTTCGAGGTGATTGAATGCATATCTGGCCTTTACAATGACTCAAGGTGGTCTACCGATGTATCGAGCCATGCTGCTAACCTCCTAGACAAGTCTAGTAGCAATTTTCCGACCCCGGAGGATGGAGGGCTTGGTGAGCAATGGACGCGGGGATCAATTCCGAATGTGTCGCAGTGCCTCCTTTAAGCATTGCACCCCTCCAGTAACAATAATAATGCTGATATCAGTAAAATACAATCAAGTAATCACATTGGTTTTGAGCTATTTGCAAAAATCGGGCCGCAGGTGTCTGGGGTGAGGAACGAGCGCGCCATTACCCTTTCAGTGTGATAAAGCGTTCACCACCACACCATACATGTGTTCGCCTTTCTCTCAGCTAGTTTTCTATCGATCAGTTCCATCAGAAATAACCCATCAACGGGATTGATCTGGCGAACCCAAATCGGCATTGAAGCCAATTGAGCTGAAGCTGCAGTCGAAAATCACAATCAATACCGATGTGTGCTCTCCAGATTAATCCTGTTTACGGGTGATTCCCAATGATACTGGTCGATAAAGAACTAGCCGATAGACACGAAACGAAGGACACGCATAGTGTGGTGGTGAACGCGTTATCGTTTGGAAAAGGTAATTGTGCGTTCGTTCCCCACTCCAGACACCTGTGGTCCGGAATTTTAAAAATACCTCGGCATCATTGTGCTGGTATCACTCATAATACTCTGCCGTAAAAGAATTGAAAACAAAGTAAAACGAAAGTTATCAATCATTTAATATCGTGAACGAAGAGGAGATACTGCCAATTTCACGTCTACCTTTAGGAAATCGCATTTCAGTGGCATCCCCGTCATCGGTCTCATCGGGCTTCTTCGATGCGAAGAACATCTTTTGACACTGATCTACATTAACCCTAGTGGCTAGGCCGTCATATCACGCTTACTAGGGCTTTAACAGGCTCAAGGGTTGTTATTTTTCAGTATAAAAAGGGCTTGACGAGCCTTAATTACACGATATGAAACTGACCCTGCTTTTGTGTAACTTTTAGAGCCTGGCAATGCTACTACACTTGTAGGTGTAAAATTTCAGTCCTCCCACTAGGAGCAATCATAAATTATTATCCAGGAATAAACAGCTTCCATTCTGAAATCGAGAAAGTAGCTGTTACAAACCAGGCATGACTTAAGCTGCTATTATAGATTTAAGTAAATTCACCGATGAAATAAAAAAAGCCGAAACCTAATCCAGAGTTCTTAAATAAAGGCATTAGCGGTTGCGCACCTACTAAAAGGAACGCTTGAAGATGAATAAGATCTGGTTCAGTGTTTGATAAGTGCATGTGGCGGAAATGTACAAAGTATTTCCTTTGCTGTGGATGGGGCAATAAAAAAAGTTCTTAGTAGTCGAGGGTGAAGGAAGTGATCACCTTCAATTTTCAGGAGAAGCAGCAAGGATTTTCGAGGCTTCGATTGAGATTGCCAAGAGAAATAAAGATTGATTCGATGCCGTTGAGCGTTTACTACAATTGATGACTGCACAAAGGGACGATGCTGTAGGCAAAATTCTGGGAGAAAATGATGTTACACATTAAAAATGGAACTCAGTTATTGCAGAAATAATGAAAGGTAACAGCACTGACTCTTTGAACAACAAGGAAAAATTATATGTGGTAAAGGAATACACAAAAAATATTACAGAGCAACTACACGAGATAAACCCGAAACTGTCGTTGGCCGTGATGAAAAGAATAGTAGAAATATTTCTAGGTAGCGCTGAAATAAACAATACAGTGCTGATAGCGTAGTGTCGGAAACACTGCAATACTTGAAGGATTAACAGACAGACTTGTTGCAAATAATGTGCTCATTGGGCTGCGCGATGCGAAAGTTTAAAGTTCAAATTTGGGTAGCTCATTCGGTGGAACGTGAAAGTGCTAAGGAGTTCAACAAATGATGGGAAAATCAAAGGATAAAAGGCAAAGCCATCGGTGTTGATCAATCCCTGAGGGATGCGCCATGCATTCGACTTCATCAATATCGTTTTGAGGTTATTGAATACATATCTGGCCTTTACAATGACCCGCGGTGGCCTACCGATGCATCGATCCAGTGCTGCTATTCTCCCAGACAAGTCTGGTACTAATTCCCCGACCTCAGATGGATGAAAGGCTCGCTGAGCCATGGGCGCGGGATCGATTCCACGTGTGTGCTGCAGGGCACCTCCGACCACTATGTCACATGCGCCTTGTGTTTTATGGTACATGAGCAAATTACTTTGAACAAATACCTAAGCTATGCTAGTCAGAGATTCACTTCGTTCAGGCGATATTTAAGCCTCAATTCGTTTTGCATCCACTTTTTTGCGTGGGGTTCGATTCCTCTTCTCTTCGTATCCATTTGCTCATTTAATTTTGCACTCGTATCCACCATACAAGAAAACCTTCAAACGTTTCTGCGTGTAGGTTCTCATGCTGCTTGACAATTTTTTTTCCTCTTCGTGAATGTCGTTGTGAATGTCGTCTCATGCTGGACGAGTCGGTTCCTCTTGAAATGCTGAGGTAGCCGTGCCATTGCATTGCAGCATGTACTAAAAGGAATTAGCTTGTCCCATGCAAGTCTAACATTAAATTTCGACCGCTCGGAAAAATGAGAGGCATGGTGGGTCTGCACTAGTTTTAAGGGGTCGAACGAGGACCTGTGTAGGTTGGGTCGTCCACGTAGTGAAGCGGATCGCGACCAATACCCTATCCTCGTTCTTACTAAGAATGAATAACTTCAAAAAAGTCATTCCATGCCTACCTTTTTTTGTCTCGTCTAAAAGGAAAGTCGAAGATTAACACCGTACCCCTTATCTTCGACGCTCATGGCCGAAAACCTGCAAAACTTCATCATGCTTCAAATTCCTAGCTGGTCTTGAAACTGTGTAGGTATTTTCGAAGAAGCGGGTTTGTAAGAATACTAATAGGCAATCTCTACAAAGAAGTTATCGATAATCTTACCAGTTATTACAGCGATCTCAAGAAAGCAGTGAAAATACAAATGTAAGGCAGAATTTTGCACTAACACACGTTGCAATTGTCAGGGAAGAATCTCGCCTTGCTGGGTTTTTAGAAGTTTTCCACATTGAAAACCTCTCGTCATAAGTGAGCTGACCAGCATTTCCAGAGAAAAACATGCGAACAAGGGTCAATTTTTCAGAAAAAAAGCTGAATCACAACTGTGCTGCCGCCGCTTTAATGCTGTTCGTACGAAAGAGACAATGTGCAGTGCAGGCTAAAATCCTCCATTAAATCATTTCTACGATGTGTGACGGAGTCGCAGAGAAACGATCTGTGCAGAGAGTAAATGCAAAGCTCTTAGGTCTCGTTCCTCTTTGCTCGAAAATAGACGAGTTAATGCTATTTTAAGCCATCATCACTAAATGTTCCCATTCGTGCAACTCTGATGGAGATGTTTCCATTTAGCGAATCACCTATTGCCTCGCGATATGCTTGATTCCATGGCGATTTACCATTAGTAGCTGGACCGTTCAATATTTTTGAATAGGGAAAATGGATGTGTCCTCTGATCAGTTTTCGAAGTGTGACATTCCGGTAATGCATTGATACCCGTCATCCACTAGAAGATTGTTCATCGTCACTATCAAGCCAGAAGATTGTTCAGGTGCTTTTTTTGCTAGGAAATATGTATATGTACATGCTGATGGTTTTGATACGAGGAAGGGAAGCTGTTGATGTTGCTTTAATGTTACGGCACTCCCTGGTAGCTGACGATGAAACATGTTTGTGTTGCTCAAGGTTCCATTACTGCTGTTGTGTTCGGTTACGAGAAAATGGATGAATCCGACATTTTAAATAAATCATTTGTTGCTTTTCTAACCACCACCTCGTGTTCCCGCATAGCAAAGCCGTTAAAAGTGATCTGTAGGTCGCTGGACTAAACCAGAGCCTTGCTGAGCTCAGGGTAAACAATCCCTCCGTGTCTCAGATGTCGGAAACTTGCTGCCACATGTCTGCATGAATGAAAATACAGGCATGATACATCGGAAAATCACCTCAATTTGTTGTATTCGCCACAAGTGTGCGCTCAAAGCATTCATACAATGCTTCGAATGGGCATTTATACTTGGATACTCGGACAGCTCGTCCTCAATGGTTGTGCGAGCCACAGCATATTCTCCACATTTCGGCTTTTTACTGGTTTAGCCAATGTGTTTCTCTGGAGCGCCGAGGTCAGCCTATCCAATGTCTGACCCAGATTTTACCACCACGAACAGTTTCCTGCCTTTTTGGGTCAGCAGAAGATTTACCATCATGTGACTTTAATACCAGGACGGGGAGGGTTTACTCTCAGCTGGGCTTCCTAATGGAAGCAAGGGAGTCTTTAACAGTTTGGGAGGGAGATTTTTCACCTTGTGACACGCCCAAACGGAACGGTTACAACATCCAGGAAGGCAATAGAGAAAGTCATTCACGAATACTACTCAGATCCCTTCGATAGCCACGTCCACCTCACATCATATGAAATAAAAAGGATGCTATGTTGAATCATCGGTTCCCCCTTTCGAAATCCAACATGAGATTTCTTCGGTGAAAAATCGAATATCACCAGGTCCGCACAGGATAAGATCAGAACATCTGAAGAACCTTCCGCCAGTCCTCGTAAACACACTGGCTTGGCTCCTCACACGTTACCTGTCTGAATGCCAGGTCCCTAGACAGTGGAAGACCAGCAAGACCGTGTTGTTGGTCAAGAAGGGCGACCTACACGACATAGGCAACTATCGCCAAGTCTGCTTGTTGTCCGTCGTCTACAAACACTTAAAGAAACCGAGTGCATGGCACATCCCTAAGGGATTGATCAACGGGGAAAGCTTTAGAGCTTTTTTATCCCAAGGATTCCGTCACTTACCTGTGTGAAACGGGATACTCTTAAAATCGTCTTATCGACAGCGCGATCGATAACGCTAAGTGATCCTCCATTCTGCTTACGCAGCGACCAGGTTTCTGACGCATAGGTTAGGACAAAAAGAACCGTTCAGTAGAAAAGGTGGGCACGGAGTCGAGTGCTCTTTGTCGTCCTCTCTACATCCTCGATGTCCTTTAAACTCCCCAAGCCGCTCGTTTCCTTCTGCTCAGCTCTGGAGCTAAGTCGTTCATCATATCGATTTACCGGCCCAGAGAGGCATAACCGGAGAACTCGGAAATATTCGTTCCTTTGAGCATGAACGGGCATGCGAATCCAATCCGTGCCTCAAGAACATCGTTTTTGTGAGACTTAGTTGAAGAATATTCTTCCCACAGGCTTTATCAAAGTCGGCAACCATATGTTTCGCTTGGTTAATGTCTGGTGTTATAAAGACGATGTCATCATCAAAGCGAAGGTAATGTAACTGCCAACCATCGATTTTCACTCGAATTATAATGTTCGCATGACGTTCTGGGTGTTTTCTGTAGAACTTTTCCATGGTTCATGTAGAACATTTCGGCTTTTCTTCTCCGTCATAGTTTGATGTCGGCGCGTAAAAACCGAAGATTGTCAAAGCCTGTATTGATCCACATCTTTTCAATCGTAAATGTCCGATTTGGGTGATAAGCTGTTCAAATGAATCGATGTTCATGGACGAACTCGTGTTGAGAATACCGACACCGCTTACTCGTCTGCTGCTGCATGTTCCGAGGAACAGTTCTTCTCCAGTGTCATAGACGGCGTTGAATGGGTGGCGTCGTATCGTTTCGGCCAGGCCGATGACCTCCTACCTTATCATTCTTGTTTGCATGAGCAAGTTTTCTATAGAAGACTCGGACGCAATTGCACGTGCATTGCAGGTACAAGTCGCCACCATAGTTCATCGTGATCCAGGCAGCTTCCACTGGTCCTGAGATCTTAATGGCCTCTCCGTACTCGTTCTATCTATCGCTGCGAAACCGGGGTTCATTCGGGGTCAGGAGAATGAGGCCCGTTTTTTCTACTGTGTTTAGCATTTTGATGCCCACGTAAAGCTTACTGGGCTCTGAACGTGTGGGCTGGGTTCAGTCACGGGTAGCTTGCCATGTTCTCCCAGAGTGAAGATGGAGCTTATTGGTTGGAAGCGACTCCTAACCGCTTCTCATATACTTCCCTGTTACTTGATTGCAGGCTCTTGGCCGATTTGTCTCGTAGAATACAATTCGCATAAAGCGAGAACGCATTCCCACACGCATACATGAATACGACTAGGAAATACAGAAAGTATCTGCCAAATCAACACAGGAGAAACCGGGAGTCGATCCCCTGGATCCACCTGCGTCCCAGGTAAGCAAAGGTCGCCTTTGGTTCGCGATTAACTCCTCACCCGCCAATTGCAGACGCGCCACGTGGAATAGCGGCTAACCGGCCCGAAATCCCTCATTTGAGGGAAATCCATAAAACGAATCTGAATCTGTGTATGCTTTCTCTAATTTCGTACACGGAATAGGTTTCGGAGGTCTGAGCTTCGTATTCCGGCTAGACATTGTGATTGACATTGACGGATGTGACCAACACACGTACGACACGCAATGGAGATTGTCTCTTACTATGCTGTACAATGCCAGAACACTTTCCATAGACGCCGATCTTCCCACCCTTCTTGCAGCTGCAGATCGCATTACAAGAAACAAGAATCAAGAAGACCGAAATATGCCAACTAAACAGCGGGACCTTTGTGATCCGCGGAAAGGTCCCGTCACGAAATGTCAGCGGCGTAGGCATTGTCGTCCACCCGTCCATTGTCCATCTCGTCAACTCATACGAGATCCTTTCCCCTCGGATAGCCATCCTCGTCTTCAAATGGCGCATCATAAGAAGATCACTGTCATCAACTGCTACTCACCAACCGACGCAGCTGATAAGCACGAAATGAATGCGTTCTACTATCATTTGGAATAAGTCATCCGCAATAATAAAACTTATCATAAATTTGTTGTCGGAGGCTTCAACGCTAGAATAGGAAAGGCCAACGAGAGCGAATGCAGAATCGAAAATTATGGATTAGGAGGAAGAAGTGAGAATGGCAATCGTCTCGCAGGACTCTTGTCGGCAGCACGTCTCTTCCATGGTTTCCAGATGAAAGAAAGCAGCCGCTGGAGATGGGAGTCTCCCAACGGCACCACTCCTGCGGAGTTCGACCATATTCTGACAAACAGAAGATGGTGCCTACTTGACACATCGGTAGTCCCGTCGTTCTGTACTGGTTCCGATCACCGCCTTCTTCGTGCAAAGAATCGATTCAGCAACAAGATGGAAACAACTCTTCATCGGTCACGAGGAAAAAGTCCAGCTGCACATGACGAGCAGACTATGAACGAAGTCCTATTCAAACGTGCCTAGCAGAGTAAAAAAGACCCGACCAAAGACTACAAGCTGCTTGTCGAAGGCCTGAAAAGCTGTGCCGAATCCGCCTCAGTTCTTCAGGTAAGAAGATCGGATCGCATCTCCACTATTACTAAGGAGTTTCTCGAAAACAGTAGGAAACTGAAGCTTGATCAGACTGCAACACGCTTAGCGCAGCTAGTAATAAATGCCAGCTGCAGAAGACCTTTGCAAAAAAATCTACAACGGTACAAGCAAAAGAAACTAATGGAAACAGCAGAGAAAAGAAACAGTTTGAAAAAATGCCGTCGGTACTCATGTGATTCAGCGCTCGTCGACCAAGGAGTGGACCCGTCCTACATAAGAACTCTGTCCGACTGTTATGGGAACTGTACTACGAAAATACAGCTTTTCCATCGACCTCTTACCATACCCATTGGAAAAGGGGTTTGACAGGGCGACACAATGTCGCCAAAGCTGTTCAGTGCCGCACTGCAGTGGATAATGAAGTCAATCGATTGGGACGAGAAAGGCATACGTATTGATGGAAAATTTCTATCAAACCTTCGTTTTGCCGACGATATTGTCATCTTCTCAAAAAGTACTAGCGAAGCAGAGATGATGATCAACGAGCTCAACGAAGCGGGAATAAATATCGGACCTCGCATATATCGAAAGAAGACCCAGTTCATGAAAAACCCATGGTGTGAAAGCGAGAAAATTGAAATGGATGGTTCTCTCATTGCAAAGACCACCTCATACGTATACCTTGGGCGATCAATGAACATGGAAAACAGCATGAAAGAAGAACTAGATATAAGAGGGAGAGCAGCTTGGGCCGCATTCGGGTCTCTCAAAGAAGCCACCAGCCAACTGAACAACCCGAAAGTCTGCGCTCATCTCTTCGATTCTACACATTTAAAAAAAAACCTAGCATTACATTTGGAGCACTGCATTTCAGTCCAACCGTCAAAATACATGGGAGAAAAGAGCCGAAGAAAACTAAAGAAAAGTAATACTTAGGCAAACTTAGGCAACAATCCTACCTCACCTCATTTATTTGTAATCCGTAGACTCGCAGTTAACCGGCTCGAGGTTCCTCATTTGAAGAAGATCCGTGGAACGAATCTCAATCTATGTATGCTCTCTTTAATTTCGTGCATGGAATAGCTTTCGGAGGTCTGAGCTACGTATTCCGGGTAGACAATGTGATTGTCTGTTACGACCACAATATTGCTGAGATATTTGAAAAACGTTCTGTGGCAGGGCATTAATGTATTTCGCTTAATACCCTGCCACAGAAATTATAAAATACAGAAAATAAAAAGCAAATATTATCGGTTACGTTTCAGAGGACATATTTTAAGCACTCTTCCAATAGTGCACAGTATTGCACTCGTGGCCGAAGTGTCTAGCCCACGTCACCGCTGCATAACAGAGCGCCAAAAAATATTCTGACTCGAGTTTTTTTTTTGGTTTTTTGGTTCGCCAGTGAATTCTGTAAGCACACGAATACTGTCCAAGCTGCTCTACTTCTGATTCCGCCCTCATATTCTTATTTATGTTCATTCAACATCTAAACAATAGGTTCGAAGTGCTTTCTGTAATTAGAATAACCATCCATTTTGATTTGTTCACCATCGCACAGTGGGTTCTTCATGAACTAAGCCTTCGTCCCATTTATGCGCAGTCCAGTTTTTTTTTCCTGCTTCGTTGATTTCATTGAGCTTCGTCTCTGCTTCACTGGCATTCCTCGAAAAGACGACGATTTTATCCATGAAACGAAGATTTGATAGAAATTTTGCGCAAACACATATTCCGTATAGGCGCATGTGGCGCAGTGGTCGGAGGCGCCCTGCAAAACATACGTGAAATCGATTCCCGCGCCTATAGCCCACCAAGTTTTTCATCCTTCTGGAGTCGGCAAATTGATGCCAGGCTTGTCTGGGACTATAAAGGTACCGGCTCAATACACCGGAACGCCACCGCGAGTCGTTGTAAAGACTATATCTGCATTCATTCACCTCCAAACGATCCTAAATAAAGTCGAGTGCTTGGCGCATTGCTCAGCGATTGACCAACGCCAAGAGCTGTATCACTTAGCTTTTATCTTTTACGTATGCCATAGTCGTCCCAATCGAGTGACTTCATTGTCCACTGAAGCTCAGCACTAAACAGCTTCAGCAACATGGTCTTGCCTTGCCAAATCCCTGTTCGTATGGAAAAGGTGAGGGTCGATCAAAATGCAGCATATTTGTGGTATAGTTCTGGTAATAGCCTGCCAGTGTTTCTATATCCGCTCTTCGCTCACCCTTTTTTTGGTAGGATGAGAGCGCACAACGTCGTCCATCGTTTTGAAAGTTTCTCCTTTTGAAGGAAAGATGTCATCTACATTGCAAGACATACATGTAACTTCGAGCCTATGGAACCCGTCGATGATATCGTCGAAGCTCTGCCTCTCTTCTTGTTTTCTGTCCCAACTCAAACTTCGGAGGATAGAATCCCAGGCGGCTTTTCAACAGCGAAAAATATTGATGCGTCCTTTTTCCAATATCAGCATCCTGTATTCGTCTTCGCAGGCCGTTCCTAATCTAGCATTGAAGTCTCTAACAGTGAATTTATAAGAAGACATCTCGTTGTGGACTGCCTTCTTGAATTTGTTGTAGAACGCGCCTAGGTCGCTGTGCAAGCTGGTGAGTAACAGGTGGTGATTATGACTTTCTTTGGACGCGCAAATTAGAAAAGAAGAATTGCTAAACGAAGTGATCGGATTTACTATGAAGTGAATCGATGGGAGACAGAAAGGTGTACGACAAGGCCCACGCTTTCGTTATTTCGTAATGGGAATTTTACTTCATTAATAGCAAAAGTCTTTGTGGATCCGAGGGAGATTTGCCACCATGCGAGTACTTTGATACCAGCACTACGCTGATTCTTAGTGTTGGTTTGAACTTAGCTGGGTTTCCAGAAGGAAAGCTCGGACTCCTTCTCGGCTCGGGAGACCCATCTTCTGGTAGATTGCGAGAGTTCATCACAGGCCAAAAACAGGAAAACGTTTCAGCCATGATGAAGTATCACACCATTGGGAGGTCAAAATTTTGAAATTAAATATCTACTGTGAATGTGGGGACGCATCTAGGCAATTGTCACAACATCCCATTTGGTGTACTGGTTGACGGAAACTTCGTGTCCAACAGGGATGTCTAATAAAAGTTCGCAAAAGAATTTGGTCAAATGCTGGCCGAACCTACATGTAGTTCTTAAGAAAACATTGCGGTCAAAGTCTCAGACATAAGGAATGCTACTGACAATGGTCTAAAACCTAAAAGTTGGGAATTAGATGAATTGAGAGCATTGTTTGTAGTGTTGCTTCGCTGATATCCACATTTGGTGTGTAGGTGGAACCCGTAAGGAAAAACTTGTATTTCATTGTTACCAAATGAGCATCTTCTGTGATCTTGTACCTCTTACTTCCTACCTGCGACGTTTTTGTACATATACTGTACACACTTCAATAGATCTCATGATAGCTTAAAGCTATTTACAAATGCGTAGTTTTCTCGTTCAGCAATCGCGAGGTTGTTATACAGCATACATTTACTTCCATAGAAAAGCACACAATACAATACAACACAACAGCAGCTGACGTTTCGGCAGTATCGCCTTTGATCATGTAATTGCCATGAAGCTTTTCGTCTTACTGTAAGTGTTATTGAAATGTTTGGCCTAATAAATTGTATATCAGCATACCCTTCCAGGCTCTGAAGAAGGCGATACTGCCGAAACGTCAGCTGCTGTTGTGTTGTATTGTATTGTGTGCTTTTCTATGGAAGTAAATGTATGCTGTATAACAACCTCGCGATTGATGAACAAGAAAACTACGCATTCATATTCCAATGCCGAGGTTAATAGAAAGTCGAACCTGGGAACTGCTGTTCACAAACGTGTTGAGTTATCTACATGCAGTCGTATTTTCAAAGAATTCTTCAGATTTTTAAGTTATGAGTTCAGGAAGTCTGCCTATATACTGCATTACCAATTGTTTTCATTAAAGAAAGCACTGTCTGGAGTAAGACCATTTATTGAGAAGGCACGATAACACGTTTGAAACTGGAAAAACCAATTCATCTGTGTCAATTCTTTTTACCACTATACCAATAGTGGTAGCAGATTTCTATGGAGAGAAATAATCTGTTCATGTTGTTTATCCACAAAGCCATTGTTATGGGTAAAAGATAAGTACAGTCAAGATGATTGCATGGGGTTTGTTCTTCTGTTACAAAAAAGTTGGCTTGCTTAGGTAACGTGAAGATCAACACCTACTCGATCACCACTGATTTCGCGGGGTAGAAGGATGTGTCGTGCGAAGTGACATGTCAATGAGAAAACAGGATCCGTCATGCTCTGCTTGATGGCCACTGTTCAACTGTCAAGTACGAGGAGCTGTTGGAACTTGAAGCCTGACCTTGTATGCTATCCCTTTGGAGGGCTTGTTATGAAGAGAGATTGGAAAGTTTTTTCAGAAGCGTCCACTTTGCCGACGATACAACCTATGACCGAGAGGATAGGCTGTGCAGAGCTGGGCAACTAATCGATCTTATCAAAAAGAACTCCGGCACATATACAGGCTTCGAAAGTACGTATCAATCGGCGATTGTAATGCATGGTCTAGAGAGAAAGAGTCGTCTTCGGCCACAGTATCCTGCATGAGAGGCACAAGTACGAAATGAAGCTATTCCAACTACGCACAAGAAGTGGCTACACCTATACATTTACAGCTTATACTGATAGCGATCTTTTTAAAACTGGAGATTTAGCGGCCTATGTGGTTTTGAGGCTTATTTCTGAACTGCTAGATGAAGTAAGAATCTCCACACCGGTGGGTGGAGATTCTTACTTCATCTAGCAGTTCAGAAACCCTCCATTGTCTGAGAACGTATTCAAGAAAACGACTCATCACATTCGCAGATATGGGGAAACCGCAAAAAGGGTTCCCAAACAAGCCATCACTTGAAAGCTGGGTAGTTAGTAGTTGGTAGCGAAGCGTAGTTGCAGCAGCATTGCGGTGTTCAAGAGGAAAAATGCGAAGGAGGGAATTATTGTGCTTTCCATGTTCAGGACACTGCTATTTCCTCTAGGCTTTCAAAACCGAAAGTGATCGGAAACTGCAGCCAGAGGAAGCTGCTTGTGGTTGATTGCGCGAAAGAAATATAACGAGAGCGTGCTGCAAAAGCTTACTGAATGACTTTAAAATAAACGTCTCTGTGCTACAGTGGATGATAGGATGCTTGGTTACCGTCCAGTTCTCGTTTCGCTGAAGAACGCGGCACCAGTGGTGAGTGGTTCGAAAAAATGAAGACGGTTTGTAGAGTTTTTCAAGGCTATCACAGATCAACACGATCAAATTACGCCGCAGTACGTGCTCCAGTCGTTCTCTGTATATGCCAATTTTACGTGCACCGGATGCAGCCAATGTGTGCAATAATGTTTGAAATGTTTCAATAGATGTTAGAAAATGTCTAGGTCACCGTAACGAAATTCCATGCGAGGTTCGCTGACCGCAGAAAGAAAGCCGAAATTTTATATGAAAATTGTCGACTGTAAGCATTCATGTGAAGTGTGCACAAAGACAAGATTGGGCGTCCGTAGCGCAGTGATCGGACCTGCGGTACACATGCGGTGGACCCGCGAACACTGGGCACACCAGCCCTCCAACCGCCTGAGGTGGGAAAATTGGTACCAGACTTGTCTGGGAGGATAACAGCACTGACTTGGTACATCGGTGAGACACCGCGACTAATTGTAAACGCCAGATATGTATTCATTCACCCTACATATTTACGTATACATATTTATCTACATACACATGCCAACGGTTTACTGCCTCATTATGGCTGGGTGTCTGGCTGAGATGCACACCGAGGAGATTCACCCATCCAGCAGCGTCTCCCAAGCTGAGGAATCCAGCGTTTCCATAAGGAACTTCAGCTATGAGTGAGCCAATACCAGGATCCACCACAGTCCTGGTACCAAACTTGCCGCATGGTGGCAAATCTCCCTCTGATCCAAATGGGCGGCCGCTGCCTGTAGTGGTGGCGACCTGGGGCAGACCTTGCCTAGGTTGCCCTTGGGACCTGTGGGAACCGCAATGGCCTAGCTGACAAATTATCAAAGAATGGAAATTGTGCTGGTACCCGCCCAACCAGTGAAGATGGACCATCCAAGCATTCAAATATATTTATTTGTTTATTTATTTATTTTTTTATGACACATGTCTATTTATATGAATTTATTTATATAACCTTATAAACTGATCTTGTTGAGCTGATGTGAGGTTGGTATAGGTCTTTTTTCTCGTCGTAGTAGGTCCTCTTGGTTGATGGCTGACATTCGGCGATTTCGCCTTAGTTATTGACTAGATGTATTCTATGTTGCAGTAGTCTTATATTTGGTTAAATATTTATAGTATTTGTGAAGATCGAACTTTCAACTAAGCGCCATATTCATCAAAACGCCACTTGTCGTGCTGTTACGAGTGAAACTCCTTCAAGCGTTGTTCACGTAGGGTCGTAAGCGGGGCACATCCAGGGGTCAAAATATCATTTTGAATTAAGGCGCCATATCACGTTTGATAGCGAAACATTGGTCTTTTCGGTTCATCGTTGTATTTTTGAAATTTATCCAAAATGGCTCAAGACTTTCGCGCGTTGATGTTTTTGATTCCAGCGTTGGGATCCGCCACAGTCACTTCAAAATTATATCCATTGTGCTTTTGTGCCCTGTATGCACTTAGAAGAGTGTTTTGATGAATTTTAAGTTTCCCATCTAGATGTTCTTTTATGCGAACACGAAGTGATCTACCCGTTTCTCCAATATATTGCTCACTGCTTGCCTTACATGAGATTAAGTGTATTGTACTTGAACTCATGCAATTCCAGTCTCTCCCGTTATGACAGATCATGCAGTTTTCTGAGCCGCACAAGCGATCATAGGGGCAGTTGCGAAATAATTGATGGCCTAAGCTGTTGGGTGCGTTCGAAACATTATTCTGAGGAATAGTTCTAAATTTTTATCCGACTCAAGCGGTTTCTGTTTCGTAGCCATTGGAAGGTTTGACTCGACAAGGCAACGAGCAGCCACATCGTTAGGACGAGCGGCTTTGAATAGCACTCTCGAATCAGTCCGTCTGTGAAGAGAAAGAAGACGTCAAAAAACCATGTAGTATTTCCTATTCATTTTTTTTTTAGTTTTTTTTTGTTTATCTGTCTTGCTTTTCCATTTCGTCTATTTTCTTAAGACATCTTTTGATTTTTTATTAAAGAAAGTGGTTTATCCTAATATTTAAGCTTCGTTTTAGTGAATGCCAAGCAAAAATCAAAACGGAAAAGAGAAGAAGGACGACATTGAAAGCGCTTGCAAAATAATGCACCACTCCGTAGGAGTCACGCGTTTTGAAAAGGTGGCCCAACGTGAATTTTCCTGCTGCCATAAAACCGTCAAGTTCAACGAATCTTTGCCAACAAGATAAAGTTTCATTATTTTCCTATTACAACAATCTGATTTTTTGTAGGCCGTGGTCTGTACTTCCACCACTTCATTGCCCTTTGTGATACATCTCGAATAAAAAGAAGCTAAAGCTCTCCGCGTTGATCAGCTGAGGGATGCGCCATGCATTCGACTTCGTTGAGTATCGTTGGAGGTGATTGAATGCAAATCTGGCCTTTACAATGACTCGCGGTGGTCTGCCGATGTATCGAGCCAGTGCTGCTATCCTCCCAGACGCTTCTGGTAACAATTTACCGACCTCGGAGGAATGAAAGGCTTGGTGGGCGATGAGCGCAAGGATCGATTCCACGTGCGTGTCGCAGAGGTGCATCCAACCACTGCGCCACACGGATACTTTCAGGAGAGAATAAAGTCAAAATCCGTTTCAAGGGTTCATTACCTACGTACGAAGAACCCTTAGATTAAGTTTTACAAACAGCAAAGTAAATAAAAACGTTGACTGAAGGCAACATTGGTACAAAAGCAGATCTTCAGAACGACATTGCCACTAAGAATACCCACTGCCAGAGTATTAGTCGTATTTGCATCATCAACTTGCACAGCGACCTAGGCGCATTCTACCACAAATTCAAGAAGGCAACGAGATGTCTTTCACAACGAGATGTCTTCTTATAAATTCATTATTAGAGACTTCAATGCTAGATTAGAAACGGCCTGCGAAGGCGAATACAGGATGCCGATATTGGAAAAAGGAGGTATCAATATTTTTCGCTGTTGAAAAGCCGCCTGGGATTCTATCCTCCGAAGTTTGAGTTGGGACAGAAAACAAGAAGAGAGGCAGAGCTTCGACGATATCATCGACGGGTTCCATAGGCTCGAAGTTACATGTATGTCTTGCAATGTAGATGACATCTTTCCTTCAAAAGGAGAAACTTTCAAAACGATGAACGACGTTGTGCGCTCTCATCCTACCAAAAAAAGGGTGAGCGAAGAGCGGATATAGAAACACTGGCAAGCTAATACCAGAACTATATCACAAATATGCTGCATTTTGATCGACCCTCACCTTTTCCATACGAACAGGGATTTGGCAAGGCAAGACCATGTTGCAGAAGCTGTTTAGTGCTGAGCTTCAGTGGACAATGAAGTCACTCGATTGGGACGACTATGGCATACGTAAAAGATAAAAGCTAAGTGATACAGCTCTTGGCGTTGGTCAATCGCTGAGCAATGCGCCAAGCACTCGACTTTATTTAGGATCGTTTGGAGGTGAATGAATGCAGATATAGTCTTTACAACGACTCGCGGTGGCGTTCCGGTGTATTGAGCCGGTACCTTTATAGTCCCAGACAAGCCTGGCATCAATTTGCCGACTCCAGAAGGATGAAAAACTTGGTGGGCTATGGGCGCAGGAATCGATTTCACGTATGTGTTGCAGGGCGCCTCCGGCCACTGCGCCTTTACGGAATACGTTTTAATGCAAAATTCCTATCAAATGTTCGTTTCGTGGATAAAATCGTCGTCTTTTCGAGGAATGCCAGTGAAGCAGAGACGAAGCTCAATGAAATCAACGAAGCAGGAAAAAACTGGACTGCACATAAATGGGACGAAGGCTCAGTTTATGAAGAACCCATGGTGCGATGGTGAACAAATCGAAATGGATGGTTCTTATATTTACAGAGAGAGAGCACTTCGAACCTATTGTTTGGACGTTCAATAAACATGGATAAGAATATGAGGGCGGAATCAGAAGTAGAACAGCTTGGACAGCATTCGTGTGCTTAAAAAATTCACTGGCCAACCAAAGAACCTAAAATTCGACGCTTTTCGACTCAGAAGATTCCTTGGCGCTTTGTTATGCAGCAGTGACGTGGGCTAGATACTTCGACCACGATAGCAATACTGCGCACTATTCGACGTGCGCTTGAAAGATAAAGGATAAAAAGGATAAAGCTCTCGGGGTTGATCAATCCCTGAGGG
>MQTX01000380.1:8082-33164 GCA_009735665.1 Angiostrongylus cantonensis
GCGCAACCCAACAACGCGTACGTGATGGAGTCCTTCGACGTCACCGCCCTTTATACAAACGTGTCGAATGACTCCGCTATGCAAGCCATTCGCAAGCTCCTTATACAACATGAAGGATCAATAAACGTGCATGGCTTCTCGATTCAGCAGTTGATGACACTCTTAAAAGAGTGCCTAAACTGCTCAATCTTCAGATGGTCCGGGAAACATTACGCTCAAACGAGAGGGTTGGCAATGGGACAGCGACTGGCACCAACCCCTGCCGTTGCCTTTATGTCTATAGTGGAAGCACCAATAATCGATCTCGAGCTATTACTCTACTGAAGGTATATAGATGATTGTTTTGTCATCTGCTCCACACAAGAGGAGGTGGACAAATGTTTTGAGTTATTGAACAAACAGTCAGAGTACATAAAATTCACCCGTGAGAAACCGAAAAAAAAACTGGCTTCCATTCCTAAACGTACAAGACAACCTATCCGAAAACGACTACATCACAAAATGCTATCGAAAGCGAAGCAGTAAGAATATACTGGTTCATTACCTCTCCTTTCATTCCTCACCCACCAAAAAAGCGCTCATAAGAAATATGTTTCGAACCGCTGCCAACATGTGCACAAGTAGAGAGCAAAAGGAAGATTCCTCGAAACTGGCGCGCCAAATAGCCATTTCAAATGGTTACGAAACTGTAGCTTCTCGGCATAGGCATAGAGGAGAAACTACGCCCCAAAGCGATAATTCTAGCGAAAACAAGGCTCCGTTCCTCTTGCCCTTTATTTCCAGCGAAAATAAGGGCAGCCATAAAACGTTGCTTAATAAGGGCCGGTCTAGAAAATTCCGTAAGAGTGATAGAAATACCACCGGACACTCTAAGACGCCAGCTAGTTCGCAACCGTCTATATGACCGTCTATGTTTAACGGAAAACTGCATAATTTGCCCTAACGGTAAAGACGGTGATTGCATGAGCTCAGGTACAGTCTACCTGACCCCTTGTAAAGCGTGCGGGGACGAATACGTTGGCGAAACGGGTAGACCGCTCTGCGTCCGCATAAAAGAACACCTAGTCGGTAAATCTAAATTAAAACCAAACACTTCGCTAGGCGCGCATAGGATGCAGGAACATTACGGATAAGATTTTGAAGCAGGAGTCGCTATCCTCACACACGAATCAAAGACATCACCACGTAAAACTCTTGAAGCGTTTTGGATCAATTCCAAAAATCCAAAAATGAACCCAAGGAGGAGTGTCTTTTTATCACGTGTGACCTGGCGCCGTACCTCAGGCTAATCCAATGACCTGACACAAGTACAGTCCTCGCCCATGTAGTACTCTGTGCGGCTACTATCCACCAACTAACTTTATAAGATATAAACGGTAGGTGTTTAAACGAAGCTGTTTCTTATGCGAATACAAATTTATTTGTTAGGTCTTATCTGTTAAGGTTATGAAGGTGCTTCGTTGAGTAGATCGCATCTCAATTTGACCTTTCCAGGCTCTGAAGAAGGCGAAACCCCCGAAACGTCAGCTATTGTATCCCAATAAATTCTATAATAACAACCTCGTGTCTGCTTATTGAAATAAAACATCGGATTACCAATCAATGCCAAGGTTAACAGAAAGTCGGCCTTGAGATAACAATCGACTGGTGTTTTTAATTCGAACATTAGAACCATTAGCTCATGGCCTATGTAGTTCTTCTATTCCTCTACGACATTGCCTTTTTTACCATTCACAGTACTTTTTTCGTTGACCAGCTGCGTGAGGGGTTGAGGACATAACACAGTTATTTAAATTGGTCTTCATCCTTCTAGAAATTCTTATATAATGAACTATTTAGCCTCTCTACTCCTAACATTGTGTCCCAAGTTGTTTTTTCTACAATTCGCAGTGCTCGCTTCGTTGACGAACTATTTGAAGGGTCTAGCACATTCAAGGTGCTGCATGTTCATTATTACAAGGACGTGCGTGGCTCAGTGGTCTGATGTGCCCTGTAGCACACGTGGAATCGATTCTCTCGCCCATAGCCCACTAAGCCTTCCATCCTTCCGAGGTCGGCAAATTGCTACCAGACTTGTCTGGGAGGATAGCAACACTGGCTCGATACATCGGTAGACCACCGCGAGTCATTGCAACAAACGCCAGTTATGCATTCAATCACCTCCAAACGATGCTTAATGAAGTCAAATGCATGGTGCATCCCTCCGGGATTGGTCAAAGCCGAGACCTCTATCTTTTATCCTTTATATGTGTATTATGCGTTGCACATCACTATAGAGTTTTTTTCAGGTGTGTGTATGCTGGAGTTACTATTTTGTGTTTGTTTATAGCTGCTTATTTCTAAATTTTCTACGATTTTATCTATATCTGAAGAGACCCCCGACACCATTTCACGTACTTCGGTTCCCGTCACTCGTCAAAAATTGAAGGTAAATAATTTTCTTATTTCTCTTTCTATGTATTTTTACTTCAAAGGCCTAGTCGTGACACAGACATTCTTTTTCACTCTTAAACTGTCATGTTTTCAACATTTCCATTCTTAAATATTCTTATAAGGCCAAGAAGAGTGCATCAAGCAAAAACATCATTACCATTGGGTACTGCTCCTCCACGGTAAACAACCTTACTTAGGCATAGAGAGGTGGCCAGTTTAAACACATAAGTAAGGAAACTTGCTTGCATACTTAGACGGAACGTCCTGATTGTGAAGGTCCCAGCATGATCTCCACTCTTCCGGAGTTTTGCTGGTTTAGCCATCCTGGTTGTCTGGATTCACGAGATTAGCCTAGGCAAAGTCTGCTGCAGGTCGTCACCATCACAGGTAGTCGCAACCTTTGTGAATCAGAGGGAGATTCGCCACCATGCGATTAGTTTGATACCAGGACGGTGATGGATCCTGGTATTGGTTTCTCTTTGCTAAGCTTCCTGACGGAAACACCAGACTCCCTCTCAGCTTGGAAGGCCCTGCTAAGGGAATGAATCCCTCTGATGCACATCATCGAAGCCCGATACTCAGAAACACTTCATGTCCACGTTGAGACTGTAAACCGTTGGAAGGACACAAGTAAGGCTTAAATAAGGTTCACGTTTTTCTGTTGTAGGGAATTACAAGTAGTAGTTGCTTCCTGGTTCCACACAAAGCTATATCATTTTAATTAGTATGCTTGAATGTGTGCCAAGCATTTATTACTGTTTTTCAAAAGCTGGGACTCCTACTCGTAACATCGCGGCTCTGGGAAAGGCGAAATCGTTGAAACGTAAGCCATCGATCAACAAGAACAACAGCAACAACAACAGGAACGACAACGAAGACCTATACCATTCTCCCGCAAGCTGAAGAAGACCACTTTATAAGATCATATAAATAAATATTTCACATATTTATGCCGAGGTTTACAGAAAGTCGGTCTTTTGAGTATAGTATTATATTTTCCTCCCAATGGTTTACCGCCACATCGTCGCTAGGAGGTGTTCCTGAGTGTCGGACTTTGATGTACAACGGGGGTGGGGACTTCATCCGCCTGATAGGGTCTTCCAAGCTGCAGAGTTCGGCGTTTTCATGAAGAAGACCAGCTAAGAGTAAATCAATGTAAGGATCCCACTACCGTCTTGGCGTCAAGCGAGTTGCATGGTGGCAAATCTCCCTCTGATCCACAAGGGCTGCGACTGCTTGTTGCAGTGATGGCCTGGGGCTAGAACAGAGCTTAGCCTGGCTGACTTCGGGACTCCAGAAAACCACGATGGCTGAGCCGGAAAAACTCCAATAACATGGAAATTGTGCTGGGGTCTACACAACCAATAACAACAGGCCATCTAAGAATCCAAGAAGAAGAGTTATCATATTTTTAAATCTTAGACAGAATGATAGATTACCCAGCGTTATCGAACGTGCAGTCGAAAGCATGATTGTATGAGCGTTCTGTATACTGCGGTTGAAGGGAGAGACCTGATGCTCCGAACTACGTCGACAATCAAAATTTAAAGACGTTATTCTACACGCCAAACTGTCGAAGACAACGTGGGACGGACACGTAATGCTTCTGAACGACAACCGTGGATACGACCTGTCAGAGGCCGTATTCCTCGAGATGTTAAGCACATTGTAAAAAGACCGCAGCCCCGATGACCAGAGTTTGTCACGAAGGCCCAAGAAGAAAGATAGATGCTCAAAGTGCCCTTAGAACGAGCAGAACATACCAGGCCACTCTTGCACGCGACAGAGAGAAATGAACACTTACTGGCGCCAGTTCGAGCCACTCAACTATCATTGGGTCGCCAGTTGCTACAATGGATGCAAGTCGATGTGTTAATGTTCGGTTTAGAGAATTCGAGATTAGACTGCCACCGAACATTGCTTCTAGACCGATTTTCCTTTAACCTCGGTATAGTATGTTGATCAACATGTGTTTCAATTGTTGAAAATACTAGAAGTTCATAAAGAAATTATATTCTGCAATCTGCAAACATTTCGAGAGTTCTTCGTATTCAGTGGTAACGATGATCCGAGTCGATGGTCCACGATTCGTTCTCGCCATGTGGTCAATTGCAAACAAAACTACGAAGTGTATTACGTGAGGCATTCAGTGTTCATATTTTAATCAGTCACCCATTATTATTCGATTTAATATTGAACTGATGAATTCATGATAGCGCAAGGAATGAATGAATGCCGTGTCAACTAGCAACATGAAGAACTAGCGAACTATAGCTTTTGAAATACTAAGGAATATGGACATAATTTTCTATCTCATGTATCTCTGCGAGAATTAAAGTACCTCCCGGGTCGGCAAATCGATACCAGACTTGTCTGGGAGGATAGCAGCACTGGCTCGATACATCGGCCGGCCACCGCGAGTCATTGTAAAGGCCAGATATGCATTCAATCGCCTCCAACGATGCTTAATGAAGTCGAATGCATGGGGCATCCCTCAGGGATTGATCAACGGCGAGAGCTTTATCCTTTTAGCTTTATGTATCTCTGCGTAAATATTGTAATAGGTCTCTTATGTCATTCGCATATTGTTCTTTCTGCTATTTCTATGACGTCCGTGGCTCCGTGGTAGAATGCGCGCCTTCGACGTGTATGGGCAGAAGTTCGATTTTGCTGTTGGTGTGTGTTCTACTCCCTTACCACCGACGTTTTTGGGCTTGGCTTATTTCAGGATCATTTTCTGTGTGTTTACAGGTTCACCTCATCACATGAAATCACAGCATAAATTTTCCAGGTGCCTGAAAATCTAAAATGTGGTGTGAGCATTACCAAAGCGGGTTCAGTTGATGCACGGGCAAAATCTTTATCATCTCTTGGACAAGGATAGTATGCTGAACAGCATACAGTTAACATGGCAAGCGTGCGAGAATAATAGGACATACAGAACAATCTCTATGAGACAGAAAACAATCTTCATAGACATCCACTGATGACGGCCCTCGTTCACAGTCCATAAACATATGAGCCATCTTGTGACATGCTCGATGAATAATAAAAGCATAAAGCTCTCGATGTTGATCTATCCCTTAGTGATGCGCCATGCATTCGAATTTATTTAAGCATTGTTTGGAGCTGATTGAGTGCATATTTCCACTTTACAATGACTCCCTGTGGCTTAATGTACCGAGTCAGTGGTGACCAATTTGGCGACCCCGGAGAGATGGAAGGCTTTGTGGGCCATGGGCGCGGAGATCGATTCCACGTGTGTGTCGCAGTGTCCCCTCCAATCACTGCACTACACGAGCCCTTTTCCTTGGTATTATACTTCATGTCCCACATGAAGGACAATATCAAAAAATAATGAAGTGAAAGGGCTGCAAAATGAGTCACATTAGCACCTCTCAAAGAGGCGACAAATAGACTGAAAGACCCGAAACTAAACGCTGACCTTTTCGATTCAGCAGTCCTTCAAGCACTTTGTTAAGTAGCAGAAACCTGTGCCCATACTTAACCACCTGAGGAAATCTGAGCGCCAGCCGTGGAGCGCTTAAGTGCTGTTTTATGAAATTTCATCAACATTCATCACATCTCGCCACTGTGCGCATCTCAGGTCTCCGAAATCTACCTCGTCTTTGGGATCGGGATCCAGGAGAGTATACGCTGGTAGCGAATTACGGATGGGTCGGTCACGTATTGTAAAAAGCCAATGAAGGATGGAAGGCTTGGTGTGCCATAGGTGCGGGGATTGATCCCATGTGTATTGCAGGGCGCCTCCGACCACTGCGCTACATGCTCGATAATAGTTGAATATTCGAGAAATTCAAGTAGGCAGACCAGATTTAAAGAACCTTACTTCGTAAACGACATTTCTGGCTATAAAATTAAAGCTGGTTCAATGCCTGAAATATCCAATCTATACCGGCACACCCACGGATCTCCCTCATATTAGGGATCTCGAGCCGGTTAGTCGCGAGGCTACGTGGCGCGTCCCCAGGTGGCGGATAGGGGGTTAATCGCGGACCAAAAGCGACCTTTGCTTCCCTGAGACGCAGGTGGATCCAGGGGATGGACTCCCTGTTTCTGCTGCGCCGATTTGGCACATACTTTCTGTATTTGCTAGGCGTATTCATGCATGCGTGTGTGGGTGCGTTCTCGCTTTATGCGGATTGTATTCTACGAGTCAATTCGGTCAAAAGCCTGCAATCAAGTGACAGGGAAGTATATGGGAGGCGGTTAGGAGTCGCCTCCAACAAATAAGCTCCATGTCCACTCTGGGAGAACCTGGCAAGCTACATCGAGGATATAGTGAGGAGAAGAAAGAACACCCGACTCCGTGCCCACCTTTTCGACTCAACGGTTCTTCCTGCCCTAACCTATGTGTCAAAAAGCTAGTAGCTATGCAAGCAGGATGAAAGATCACTCAGCGTTATCGAACGCGCAGTCGAAAGGACGATGCTAGGAGTATCCCGTTTCACTCAAGTAAGGGATGGGATCCGAAGCTCCGATCAACGTCAACGATCGAAAATCAAAGATGCCGTTCTATACGCCAAACAGTCAAAGATAATGTGGGCCGGGCACGTAATGCGTATGAATGATAACCGATGGACAAGAGCTGTTAGTGACTGGATTCCTCGTGATGTCAAACGTACTGCAGGAAGACCACCGACCCGATGGTCAGAGTTCTTCACGAAAAGCCTAGAAGAAAGATATGATGCTAGACGAGTTTCTAAAACGAGGAGAACCCACTGGGCTATTCTTTCACGCGATAGGTAAAAATGGAGGATTTACTGGCGCCCGCTCGAGTCACTTGACGATCAACGGGACTGCAGGTGATACAGGTGATACCGGCACACATTACTAAAGAAAAGCCTTTAATTAGAACACTGATGAAATGTTCAGAAATATGTCACCTTCTATTAAAGGTGTGTATTATAAGCGATACAAAAGAGCCGAAAATTTGACGAACACTAGTCAGAAATCCGTTTTTCTTTTTCTTTTAAGAACAATAACACTTTCCCAATAACTATCAGCATTGACATATGGAAGACTCATGTAACGATGAAGCTCATCACTGACCAGAATCAAATTTCCACCGAAAGTTATTTCCACTGCTGTTTAACGACAATTTGGTGTTCCCACATAAACTCCAATGAATGTTTTCATTCTGCAGCAACTACACAAAACGTTTTCAAAACATTTTTGCTCATTGAATGATAAGTGGTCTTGCGGAAAGGAGCCGTAGTTAAAAATCACTATTAAAATTGCTTAGAAGTGTGCTGGTCTGGCAATCAAAGTGAGGTAGTGAGAGGGAAAATACCAAAGTGAGATCAGTTGTTTGTACCCCACCACGTTTTGAGCACTCTTTTATTGACTTGTAACAATTATTGAGGCACTCGAGGCAGAAATAATTGCTGCATTGACTGAATCAAGTGCTTATCCGCTTGGAACGTGTATCAGCTGGTATTGAAAACTGAACCCGCACAGATGTTCTGTAGCAGCCAACACAGCGACTCCATTTTTGGAGTTGTTCCCAATAGATAACCAATTAAAGGTGGTGTAACTGTGAGCACTGATCGAAGTTCAGTCTATCGTTCACCAACACAATCCGACGAAATTCAACTTCTCACGCTTAACACCTCTAATAAGTCATAAACGAGCGGTTTTACTTTAATATGAAGAAAAGCAAAAGCTTCTTAACTAGTCGAGGTCCGTATAGTTTAGCCATTAAGAGATAGAGATCAGTGAGATGGACGAAAAGTTCATAAGCGAAAGAGAGCAATGCGAGCAAAATAGAATGACGAAGAGAGGAAAGAACCAAAATGACTTCTCAAAAAAGCATTTGCTACCTATATGTCGCTTGGCACTCATCCTGTCCTCCTATTAAGTTGAAAAGCCAACTTGCATGATTATTGATCGACCTGTCTTTCCTCAGCAACCACAATGACGGGCTGATTCATCGCGTCTCGTGCTGTTTCTGAGAGTTCGGAAATATTTCCATCACTCAAGTTTCAACAAGCGTATCTGAGTTTATACTGAATTTCATGCAATAAATTTAAACTCATTGGAACCTACGAAACTTTCTAAACAGAGCAGAGGCTTTTCATTCTCGCATGATGGAGTTCTGACTTGTGCAGCCTGCGGAAGCCAATTTTGATCTGCAAGTCTCTCGAGGTTTTCTTTTATACAAAAATTCATATTAAAACAACGTTTTCGAAACGTTATACGTTTTTTAGAGCGATTGGTTAAATTCTATTCTATAAATATCTCATGTTTCCAATTCCAGAAATACATTGCTCATCGAAAATATCAGGAATAATTTGGAAGCTAGTATCCTCAACTCTTTTGAGCATATGAAATTGAATTTTAACTTGCGGTTTCCTGCTATTTCATTTCTATTCACTATACTGGATCTTGACTACTTTTTAGAATTGTCAATTTGAATGCGTATCCGACACGTGAAATTAATGAAGGTGCCCGACCTATGTATCGAGTCATGCTGCTATATCCTACAACACAGGTCTGGTACCGATTCCCCGACCCAGGAGAGATGGAAAGCTTGATGAGCCTGGGCGCACGATCGAAGCAAGGATCACGTATGTATTGCAGGGCACCTCCATCCACTGCTCCACACGCGCCACTTGAAAGTATAATCAGAAAGTTTCCGGAAGAGTTAGAATCAAATAAGCCAAAAATTATCCACCATTAGCTGCTTTCATTTGAACCGAGCTCCAGGACCGGCTTTTTTCAACCTCGGAATTGATCATAAATTCACTGTTCTCTTCATGAACCAAAAGGAAATTGTTATTATAGCATTCACTCATTCACAGCAACTGACTTTTCGACGGTTTCGCTTTCTTGCAGTCCTGGAAAGATCAGATTGATACAGATAAAGCTGATAAACTGCGATAAACGCAGAGAAAACGTAATACACGTGTTTTCAATCGCATAAAAAACAGCTTCTTCGAAATACTCAATCTTTTGTTCTTTATGCCAATTGTTTGGTAGAAATCAGCCGCACAGCTGAACGGTAAGTGTTTAAAGGAAGCTTTTAAATGTGTGGAAAAAAATTTGCTTGCTACACTTTGTCTGCTACCGAGGTTATGAAAGTGTTTGATTAATAAGATTTCGCATCAATTCGACCTCTCCAGGCTCTGAAGAGGGCAAAATCGCCGAGACATGGTCTATTCGGTATTAATAAACCATGTAATAATTGGTGTTCGCTTGTCAATAAAACAGAAAAATGCAACTCCAGAAACTTGGTGCCTTATAATCGCTTTGAATTCTAACTTTGCGAAGAATTGATCCACGGAAATACGTCTAAGAACGTCGAAGCCTATTGCGACGTGTGGATATCCGCGTTGCCTTTAGTAATAGCAGTGGTGAGATTGCTTTAAGAACGCTTCATTAATTTTGAAACTACAGCTGAGAGCTGAGACATCATGTCGGCTATGATTTTGTGCACAAGGCTGAGAAGTGAAAAGTTCGAGTCATCAATTTGAACCCGACATTTTAACACAAAGGGAGATGTACTTAAACGGTAAATCGGCAAGCTGTCAATTATATAACAAGTGAAGAGCTATGTTTCCACAATTCTGCTTAGAATGAAGTTTCAGCTTGAACATGAGTGAGATTCGACGCTTAAGGAGAGTTTTCGTTGTAATAAAATAATGGGAAGATCACCCAGGAGACTTCTACAGAATGGCCGGGTGTTCACAGAGTATGCGTTCATCAATGGATTTCAAAACAGGCTGTCTTTCGAAACATTTATGAAGTCCTATAGCTTCTTTGTTTTACATTTATACCACAGCGTGTCATTCACAATTTGAAATGCAATTATATACTATGTGTATATTCGTAAATATATGTCTATGCATCCCGCGTGATGCACCCTAACAATAATGATCAGTAGCGATGACAATAATGACCATTATACGCTGCCATTTCTGCGTGCAATCAAACTCGAAAGAGGTAAGCTAGAGATTATTCTTAGCCGGAAGCATTTGAAATCCTCAATTAAAACTTGAAATTCTTGCATACAATGAGTCAGCTTCACATAGAAGATCGCTCGGATATTATGCACATTGTAGCAGTTTTATTCTTCTAAAAGACGCATGTGGCTCAGTGGTCGGACGTCCTCTCCAACATAGACGGAGAGCGATCCCCGCTCCCGTAGCACACAAAGCCTTCCATCTCTCCGATATTGGCAAATTGGCAAAAGACTTGTCTGGGAGGACATCTGCACTGGTTAGATATCAGCAGACCACCGCGAGTCATTGTAAGGGCCAGATATGCATTATATCACCTCAAAACGATGCTTAGTGAAGTAGAAATCATGGCGCTTCCTTCAAGGATTGATCGACACCGAGAGCTTTTTTTTATTATTTGCACTTAAGCATTCTAAACGATAGTGTTTTCTTCAACAGCTTTGTTTTGTTCTAGCCTCTTTGAGATATTCAGAGGCGGCATTTTCGATAATGCTGCTCTGCAACTGTTTTTTAACAAGGCGTCATTTTTTCGGGACCTTCGTGCTTATCTATTCGATGAAATAGGCAGTAGTCATTGTTAAAGCACTCAAACGTAGGCTATAACACAAGTGTAAGTCTTTCCTGGAGTCATTAAAGGAGAAAATTTCCAGTTCGCGATCATCAGATTTCGTCTGTGCGTTCAAAGGCAAAGCCTGAGTGAGCAATTGGAAGAAGAGTGTTAGATACCTTAAGCATAGATGAAAAAAGATATCTCTATACTGTGAACTTAAAAAATATACGCACCACTTTCCAGTGCTTCTAAGACGTGAACTATAGGCCACTATCTGGTCACTCGTGTCTATGGAAAGCTCTCTATGGCTGTAGCTTTCAGTCACCTCTAGACTTGTTAAGTTGAAGGAATATGAATCATCGTGAACTGTGAGAGCAAAATAACATCATCCTTCTTCTTGTCTTCCCATTGCAACACCACTACGCCGTTGCGATTCTGTTGCACCATCAACTGTCCGCATTTCACCTTCGTTCACAATCAGCATCCAAATATTCGTCATAAAAAACACAAAAATCTACCCACTTCCGACACTGATCCTCCACATCCCTACTATCCTCATGGTAACTTTCGAAGAAAAGTCGATCGAGGCGTAAGTTGAAGTAGCACTCAGATAACACGGCGCATGGCCATAATATCGAATTCTTTACCATCAAAATTAATCCAAAACGCCAACAAGAAAATTCTTTATAATTAGGAAAATCGACGATGGGGTAAAGATAGAGGTGGTTTAGAAGGAGCAAAAGAATAATAGAAAAAAAATTTGAACGATGATTACATGATTCGCGTCCCGAAAAGTGAGCTTCTCGAAAAACCCACCGTTTTTTTTTTTTACCTACCTTCTACCCAGACAGAACGAATGCTTAGAGTCAGCCGCATATGGTTGGTGAATGAACCACCCCCTCATCAAAGAGCAATTCTGAGACATGAGGCTAGATCACGTGTTATCTCTGGACACTCCTCCCTGATATTCATTCTCGGCTTCTTAGCATTTATCCAAAAGGCCTCGAGCAGTTTGCGCGCTGGTATTTTGGAATCCTCTGCGGGGATAGAGACTTTTATGTCGAAGTTGTACCCTCTGTGCTTTTGTATCCTATCCCTTCCTAGTGGCATACCTTGTCTTTGTACGGATACATAACGGCCTGCCCGTTTAGTCAAAATATTCGTCTACGCAAATACTACAAGCGATCAGGTATATCGTGCCTGAACTATTGCAGTCACCATCCCTGCCATAAGGGCAAATTACCCAATTTTGGGTTTCATATCAATTCATATTTCATATTCATACCAATGTGTTTGGCAGGTGGAATACAGTAAAATGCAGCAAATGGTAGCTGCGTTTATACCTTTGGAATAAAACGAAGTCTGTTGTACAAATTTATGGAGCACTTAATCACTCAAGTTCTCTCGCTGCCGAAGATTTATGTAGTCGAAATCTATTATTTTTAGTCGAAAAACCAGTATCTTCCGCATTTAGATCGCGGATGAGTTCACTGCTTCCTTTGAACTGAGTGAAACTAAAGGTGGTCCTTAGTTTGTTAGTAAAGTCAGTTTTATAGCCAACGAATCTTTGCCAATTCCTTCGTTATTACAAACAACCAGGAGTGGAGCACACGAGATGTGTAACCTATATTCTATGAATGTCCCGTTCCATATTTCGTTACTATTCGGGACTTCCACTATGGATTTTTGTGACAATATACAGGTATATAACTGTTCAAAACAAACAGCTAGCTTTCCGTTAACATTTGTCTACTTCTCCCTCGTCAGGAAACTCATTTTCTGTTTTCTATTAGTCTTAATAAAACCTTACTCAGTTAGAAGCTATATAAAATTTTTTTTCGCAGAATTTCTCGTCAACTTTCCCATAGTACAGGCGAGCAATGAAGAAGAAAATCATAGGCGCGGGGCGCTTCGAGCTCCTTCCTTCATCGATTCTCTTTAACTAAATTACGCTATGCAGCCACACATTACTTTTGGCCCATACATCCCACTTTGTCGCACGTGCTCAAAATCGAGTAGCAAATTGTTTTTCACGTAGAATTTATTAATTCGATCAAAAAGTTCCAAACTGTTGTTGAATCATTTATCACTTTATTTCTTTTGTAACTGGGTGGTGTTAATATTCCTATGCGTAGTAGTTCAGCAGGCATCGCCTAGAATGCACCTTTTCGTGAAGCTGACTCGTGAAAACTTTTTCACCTTTTTAGAGAAAGAAGAACTAAATACCGTGCAACCATTGATTTTTTATTAACTACTTCCACGAATATCGATAATATAGCCTACTCAATTTAACACATAGCACCCGATTTGCACTGACTACTATAAATCTGGTGGGAAAATATTGGCTAATTTCAGCTTTGAGCCAGTATATCTCAACTCATAGTGAACTTTGTTACTTGAAATAAATGTCTATAGACTCAGCGGCTAAAGTTCTGTACGTACGAAATTCCGATTCTGCAATTTTCCTAAAGAAGAGATATGTATACATATATATTCATGCATACTACTTTTTCTTGTCGAATCTCATGTTTCGAACACAAACGCAGTTGAACACGTAGGATTTCATCCAGCAGGACGCGATGTTGCATTTGTACTTGCAGCTGTCGGACTTGCGTTAAAAGTCTGGAAAATTTAAAATTTTCTCTGTACTTGCTTTGGACATTTAAACGAAGATCACTTTTAAATTTAAACGCATTCCTGATGGAAGTGGGACAAAGTTATCTGCTGTATTTTTGCGAGTTTGTATTGAGTTTCATTATCGTGCGTGCTAATGTCATCGATCGAGTTGTATTAGTTTCGAAATTCTCCTTGCCGTACGGACGGAATGGGTGATAGATACCGATATCGTGGAGGTCCTCCTTTTCATGCAACAGTATTGTCTTTTTAAGTCTCCAATGGTTAGGAACCTTTCATTTTGATGGATAACGTGCAAAAAGTCGAGCTAATGTGTTCGAAAATGACTGATGCGAGGTGTTCCACATGTTCGGATTTAACTTTGTCCAGATCGTGTACTGTATGACTCTGTATCGAAGGTACAGCTTGTTCAATCTTAAAGAGAAAAACCGGCTAAGACGGCATATCCATTATTTCTGACTTCATATGGTGCCGAATGCGGAGAGATTTGTGTAGAAGCAGTGGGCGATTTCCTCCACTGCTGCTTTCCGGGCGCATGGAGAGCACCGCTTGGGTGCCAAAAGGCCGTCGTCATCTTAATTCTATGTTTGGTGAAGGTTCGGCGAGTATACCGGGTGCTATGCAAACTATGCTCTACTATGCAATCATACTGCTGTCAGCATTAAGTGAAGTGGTATAAGTTCTGCAAGAAGTATAACGATATTTGCCGTATGCTTTTGATATCTCCTCATTCACTACAATATTGAGCAGTCGATTAGATTAGAGTCGAGTCGATAGCGATTTGAAATTAGCACATCATTAGAGTTTCTTATCAAAAATAATTCTACACATTGCACATGTTGCCACTTCTTCGAGGCAGAGGCATTTCTGCTCCACTTCACTGGACATACACTCTGCCTCATACTCTCCTCAACAGCAATGATCTCGCGTCGGGAAACGAGAAATCAAGTGAGAAATTAGTAAAAAGACATCACCCTCCCATGGACCACGCTTGCTGCAGATTCTGCGTTCTATAAGCTATCGAATGATTACGAAAAGACTGGGTCAAAGCTTCTGTGCTCCCAAATAAACCATTGGAAAGTAAATGACACCAAAAATTTCTTTCCAGCCACTTCCACAGAACCATTGTTACACCTATCGATGTCACTATTTCCGAGAGTGTTAAATTTGTCTTAATCTCATATTTTCACAATGAGCGAAACTAAATCAATGAAATTCTTAACTTGGGCATGACAACCGCTCATGTAGACGACTTATTAACGCACATAGTGTTTCTCTGCAACAAAGGACCTCGTTTCTTGAATCGTTGTGATCTCTGGGTTGAAAACGCTTTACAGAACTAAGGCGAAATTTTTCTAGCTGCCTGGAAACAGAGTTAGTGCTTTGCTCGTGTCGCTTTTTTCTTCACAAGTCAGTTCCTTATAAAATTAGAAAAAAAAATAAAAATGCGGTTTACTGGGACCAGCTTTTAATAACTGCTGTGTGAATTTTTTTGCTTAACATCAATATTTCCATGGAGTTTTACAAATTTAGTTCCAACGGGCTACTGGTCGACTTCCCAATAACACTCCTAAGTCATTAACACTTGATTACGTCACTAACACTGTACTCGCAGCACAGATGAGGTTGCTCAGTCAAAAACTGTGAAAGTGTGAAGTACGAAGTTGTATTGCAGATCACTTCAAGCGCGAATTTGGTAGCGATTTCGAAAAATTACCTGAAACACTCAAGTTTTTCCATGAAAAATTATAACATGCGGTCCTGAAAAACTTTTCTTTAAACTCAGGTTTTGTCTGGAACACACAAGCAAAACATTATGTTTTCTCTGTCGTGGCCTGTTGATGTTTGCAAAGTGTGCAGGTGAAGTTGGTCTCTAGTCACTAAATTGGTGAAATGTTAGTGCAGTACTTTAGCTACGGTAAATCCTCCGTTTTGAAGCATCCAGTGCGTTTCAACTCGATTAAGCGGTAAAGAGTTCACCATTTTCGCATCTTTCACATCTAGTGATGCAAAGTGGCAAGCATTGTATTTGAATAATCACCTCTTATGACCACCTATTCGACAACAGTGCTAACACAACCACCGCCAGCATAAAACTAGCGCAGAGAGACGCCACAACGCGAAGCTTCACCATAATTCACTGAATGTCGAATTTTGAATGGGATCTCCTAGAAGTAGGTGCAAGCAATTCTCTGTTCACGCTAATGAGTTGCGATGCTAATTCAGATAGAGCCTGGGAACGGCATTGTGTGGCTTGTTGGAGGCGCTTAGCTGTCTACCATTGGGAGGCAGGGACACGCAAAAACTACTTCTTAGTGACTGCCTGATGAACTGTGAATCAATTGAAGAATATTAACTGGAGTTCTCAGATTTTGGTTTACTAGCCGCTGCAGCAGCAAGAAAAGGGATTCTTAGCGATCTGGCAACGCTTAGCGAAAGCTGGGTGTTTTATCACATTAATATATGGTGCGCGTGTGGCGCAGTGGTTGGAGGCGCCACTGCGGCGCGCACGTGAAAATGCGCCCATGGCTCACCAAGCCTTCCATCCCTCCGGGGTCGGCAAATTGGTACCAGACTTGTCTGGGAGGATAGCAGCACTGGCTCGATACATCGGCCGGCCACCGCGAGTCATTGTAAAGGCCAGATATGCATTCAATCACCTCCAACGATGCTTAATGAAGTCGAATGCATGGCGCATCCCTCAGGGATTGATCAACGCCGAGAGAGAGCTTTAATATATGGTGCAAGGAACGGGTGTCACAGTGATAGTAATGCCAATCATCACGAGCCCGATGTAGGTTCAGGTTTGCACCAAGCTCACCAAGGCTTTGATATCCTCGGGATAGGGAAATTGGTACCTTTCTTCTCTGGGAAAGCTTCGTGCACAGAAATCGAAGTGTGAACGCTCTAACCTGGCTATCTTTAGACTGTATGGAGAATCGACTCGTCCAACAGTCAACAGACATTTTTACGACCATTTCTCTCACAGGTATCGCGTTAATGATAGAAAAGCATTTATTATAGTTGGAAGGCAGTCGTGGATGATGGACACGAGGAAACGAATTGAAGGCGAGAAATGCTGATATGCTCACAGTCGATTTGAAAGAGAGGTCGTGCAAAAAAATACACACCGTACCTTCTGGTTAATAAGAGAATAATTCTTCAGGTTTGACTGAACCGTTTTCGCACATTGGCGAATTCCTTTGGGGTTACGGGTGAGAATGCCGCGGGATGTTGTACCCTAGGCTACGGATGCGTGAAGTTGCGTCGACGACAACATCTGCGCAAATCGGTTTCGATGGTTGACCTCTGTTGTGGAAGAGAGGAGCGAAGACAAGTCCAAGTTCGTTTCTTCCGTTGTTGCACCGGATCATACTGGGCTTCAATACTTCTTTAGCTTCTGCAGACGCTCGGCTAGGAAACAGTAGCACGCGCACTGTATAACACCAAATTCGCACCGTCTAATTTTCTTCCTTCCGGACCACTTGAAATTCTCTTCGTATCCTCGCTAACCTCAGCGGTTACAAAATTGGTCACAACCGTGCGCAGTTGTCGAAATGGTAGAGAGGCACTTATTATAGTTTTGTTTGAATGTTTACCATGAATAAGTATTTAACATGGTAATTATTTGGTAATTATTGCCTTTATTGAAGCACATTACTTGGTACGCAAAGGTGGAAAATGTTTCTAAGTTGTTACGGGTGGGTGATGTAGTGGTCATGATGCTGTTCAATATGCGCAAGGAGCTAGTACGATCCCACAGGGGACCACGGAACTTTCACCTTTTGGGACTGAGAAATTGGTGGTAGATTTGTCTGGGAACACATCAATCCTTCCGAACCACGTGAGTACGCGTTAGCATGGCTATCCCAACACTCTGTGGAGAATCCACTCGTTTAACAGTTAACGATATTAATGGAGAAAACGAAAATTCTCAAGAAGCAACCCACACACAAAAGTTCGAAGGATTTCATGAATGACGAATGAGTGGAATTGAATCGAATGCAAGAAGTGATGATATCGGTACAACGTATGATATCATGTAATGTGAAAAAAACCCAACCCTTTTTTAATGTATATTTTGGCAAAGGAAATACCAAATAAAGTATCGATTGTTTTTTGGTTATTACTAACGTTCATTTTGTCGAACAGTACACTGGAGCAATTTTGCTAAGCGCGTGTGACGTAGTGGTCGGAGGCGTCCTGCAACACTCACGTGGAATCGATCCCCGCGCCCACGGCCAACTAAGCTTTCCATCATTCCGGGGTGGACAAATTGCTACCAGACTTGTCTTGGAGGATAGCAGCAGTGGCTCGATACATCAGTTGCCCTCGCGAGTCATTGTAAAGCTAGATATGCATTCGACCACCTCCAAACGATGCTCAATGAAGTCGAATGCATTGTACGTTCCTCAGGGATTGATCAACGCCTAGAGATTTGTCCTTTTTTATCATTTTTTTCGAATAGATTTACGAGCTGGGTTTTGAAGTAAACTGTTTCTAAGACATTATTTTCAAATTCCGTGCAGATCTCTGAACTTATTCTATTCGCTTCCTTTCCCTGGAACAGTCATTGATAGAGTTACTCGAGTTCGAGTGTGGATTAGGCTGCAACTTGACCATCAACCATATTGCCTTCTCATGTTGAACTGTTCTTGAGCATAATTTTTTTCAAAACCGAGATAGTTGGTCTAGGCAGCTTTCCAACTCGTCACTGTAGAAAAATGCCGGCTTTTATGCACCGGTAGCAGATTTGCTTCCTTACGATTGATTCTTCAAGCACGACAGCGATTCTTTAGCCGAAGCAAATCCTGCGAATAGTTGGGAAAATCGTTGAAGACAGTGTAACAGAAATAGTCCAAATGAGCCATATCTCAACAGCACTAAGGTCAAGCCGTATTTCCATCAAAAAATTAATATTAAAAATAAAATAAAGGATAAAGCTCTCAGCGTTGATCAATCCCTGAGGAATGCGCCAGGCATCCTACTTCATCAAACATCGTTTGGAGGTGATTAAATGCATGTCTGACCTTTACAGTGACTCCTGGTAGCATACTGATGTATTGATCTAGCGCGGTTATCTTTCTAGACAAGTCTGGTACCAATTTGTCGACTCCGGAAGAGATTGAGGGCATGGTAGGTCTGGGGTGCAGGGATTGATTCTATGGGCATCGCAAGGCACCTCTAACCGTTGCTCTACGAGCGCCCTTACTATTAAAATCAGAGCTTAATACACAATTTTCGAATGCATGGAGTTTCTCACAAAGATAATTTAGCAGATAAGAAGCGGAAATCTAGAATATTGCCTCATTATAATAAAGGATAAAGCACACGGCGTTGAACAATCCCTGAGAGATGCGCCATGCATTCGACTTCATTAAGTATCGTAGGAGGCGATTGAATGTATACCTGGCCTTTACAATAACTCGCGGTGGCCTGCTGATGTATCGAGCCAGTGCTGCTATTCTCCCAGACAAGTCTGGCACCAATTTGCCGACCCCGGAGGGATAGAATGCTTGGTGGGCCATGGGCGCATTTAACGTGCGCGCCGCAGTGGCGCCTCCTACCACTGCGCCACACGCGCCCATCTTGTCTCATTATGTTGCATTAAATTAGTAACGAACCGAAACATTTTTGACTTGGAACGGACATTCACACGTATCCCTTTTCGTGAGAAATAACCATCACAAAGGAGATTAACCAAACCGAGCAAATGTTTGCTGCCTTCGAACAAGTGTAGGTGGTTTTCATGGAGATACTGTGCGTGAAATACTGAGCTACACCCGCTTTTGATACCATCATGACCATATTTTTCGTATCTTAACAATAACATTAAGAACGAACGTTAGGAAGGATCACTCTTGGAGAATGGAGGGCTTGTAGTAGAGTCGAGGAAGTAGTGATGAAGGAACTTAAGCGTACCCCGGTATCCACTTCCCTCACATCCTTTCGCTTCGATGTTTAGCTTAAATGCTTGTTCGCTACGAGTTTTCATCATTTTCATTAGAATGTTTACAATATTTAACTACCTACGGCTGGAAGTCCACGGATCTCCCTCATATGAGGGATCTCGAGCCGGTTAGTCGCGAAGCGACGTGGCGTGTCTCCAGGTGGCGAATAGGAGGTTAATCGCGGACCAAAAGCGACCTTTGCTTTCCTGAGACGCAAGTGGATCCAGGGGATGGACTCCCTGTTTCTGCTGCGCCGATTTGGCACATACTTTCTGTATTTGCTAGGCGTATTCATGCATGCGTGTGTGGGTGCGTTCTCGCTTTATGCGGATTGTATTCTACTGGCCAATTCCGCCAAAAGCCAATAATCAAGTGACAGGGAATTAAAAATAAAATAAAGGATAAAGCTCTCAGCGTTGATCAATCCCTGAGGAATGCGCCAGGCATCCTACTTCATCAAACATCGTTTGGAGGTGATTAAATGCATGTCTGACCTTTACAGTGACTCCTGGTAGCATACTGATGTATTGATCTAGCGCGGTTATCTTTCTAGACAAGTCTGGTACCAATTTGTCGACTCCGGAAGAGATTGAGGGCATGGTAGGTCTGGGGTGCAGGGATTGATTCTATGGGCATCGCAAGGCACCTCTAACCGTTGCTCTACGAGCGCCCTTACTATTAAAATCAGAGCTTAATACACAATTTTCGAATGCATGGAGTTTCTCACAAAGATAATTTAGCAGATAAGAAGCGGAAATCTAGAATATTGCCTCATTATAATAAAGGATAAAGCACACGGCGTTGAACAATCCCTGAGAGATGCGCCATGCATTCGACTTCATTAAGTATCGTAGGAGGCGATTGAATGTATACCTGGCCTTTACAATAACTCGCGGTGGCCTGCTGATGTATCGAGCCAGTGCTGCTATTCTCCCAGACAAGTCTGGCACCAATTTGCCGACCCCGGAGGGATAGAATGCTTGGTGGGCCATGGGCGCATTTAACGTGCGCGCCGCAGTGGCGCCTCCTACCACTGCGCCACACGCGCCCATCTTGTCTCATTATGTTGCATTAAATTAGTAACGAACCGAAACATTTTTGACTTGGAACGGACATTCACACGTATCCCTTTTCGTGAGAAATAACCATCACAAAGGAGATTAACCAAACCGAGCAAATGTTTGCTGCCTTCGAACAAGTGTAGGTGGTTTTCATGGAGATACTGTGCGTGAAATACTGAGCTACACCCGCTTTTGATACCATCATGACCATATTTTTCGTATCTTAACAATAACATTAAGAACGAACGTTAGGAAGGATCACTCTTGGAGAATGGAGGGCTTGTAGTAGAGTCGAGGAAGTAGTGATGAAGGAACTTAAGCGTACCCCGGTATCCACTTCCCTCACATCCTTTCGCTTCGATGTTTAGCTTAAATGCTTGTTCGCTACGAGTTTTCATCATTTTCATTAGAATGTTTACAATATTTAACTACCTACGGCTGGAAGTCCACGGATCTCCCTCATATGAGGGATCTCGAGCCGGTTAGTCGCGAAGCGACGTGGCGTGTCTCCAGGTGGCGAATAGGAGGTTAATCGCGGACCAAAAGCGACCTTTGCTTTCCTGAGACGCAAGTGGATCCAGGGGATGGACTCCCTGTTTCTGCTGCGCCGATTTGGCACATACTTTCTGTATTTGCTAGGCGTATTCATGCATGCGTGTGTGGGTGCGTTCTCGCTTTATGCGGATTGTATTCTACTGGCCAATTCCGCCAAAAGCCAATAATCAAGTGACAGGGAAGTAAATGGAACGCGTTTAGTGGTCGCCTATAACAAATAAGCTTCATGTCCACTCCGGGAAAGCTTGGCAAGCTACCCGTGAGCATATCCAGCCTCCACGTCCAGAGCCCAGCAAGTCATGCGTGGGTATCAAAGTGCTAAACACAGTTAAAAAAACGAGCATCATTCCTCTGACTCCGAAAGAGCCCCAATTTCGCAGCGTTGGGTAGGATGAGTACAGAAAGGCTACAAAAATCTGACGTCTAATGGAAGCTGCCTGGATCATGAAGAACTATGGTGACGATCTGTATCTACAATGCACGTACACTTGCATCCGAGTCCTCGATACAATACTAGCTCATGCAAGCAAGAACGATAAGGAACGACGTCATCGGCCTGGCCGAGACGAGACGACGCCACCCATTCAACGCTGTCTATGATGACACTGGAGAAGAACTGTTCCACGGAACATGCGACAGTAGAGGAGTAGGCGATGCAGGCGTTCTCGTTAACACGAGTTTGTCCATGAACATCGAGTCATTCGAACAGCTTACAACCCGAATCGGACGTCTACGATTAAAAAGATGTGGATCAACACCGGCTTTGACAACATTCGTCGTCTAAGCGCCAACATCAAACTATGACGAAGAAAAAGTCGAAGAGTTCTACATAGACTTGCAGAGGTTCTACAGAGAAGACCATACATTCCCAAGATTGGACCAAGAAGAAGGTCTGAGGAACGTCACATTGGGTCCAATGGATTAGAATGGAATGAACTGGGTGAGCGGCTCTCTGAGTTTATCATGGCCACCAAGACCATCCATGGTAACTCGAAATTCCAGAAGCCTCACTCTCAACGCTGAACGCCGGAATCTCCTAATAGAGAGTACCATAACGAAACAGACCACATCATAGTAAATAGAAAGTCTTGCCTAACCGATGTCGCTGTTTTCCCAAAATTTTACACGGGATCAGACCACCGTCTCCTTCGTGCAAGGTTTTATTTTTCGCGAAAAAGAGAAAAAGCCGCTAAATTCAAAAACCGAAGTTCCAGAACCACACCAAACTGGGACTTATTCAACTCATTAGTCGGCTGTTGGGAAGATGCTGTTGTCGACAACATCGACGAGGAATACGAACAGTTCATTCAACATCTACATTCAAGCAATGGAGAAAATCATCCACGAATTCTACTCAGATCTCTTCGATAGCCACGTCCACCTCCCGTCATATGAAACAAAAGAGGATGGATATGTTGTACCAGCGGTTCTCCCTTCCGAAATCCGAAATACCATTTCGTCGGTGAAAAATCGAACAGCACCAGGTCCGGACAGGATAAGATCAGAACATCTGAAGAACCTTTTGCCAGTCCTCTTAAGCACACTGGCTCGGCTCTTCACACGTTACCTGTCTGAATGCAATGTCCCTACTCAGTGGAAGACCAGCAACACCTGTTATTGTTCAAGAAGGGCGACCTACACGATATAGGCAACTATCGCCCAATCTGCTTGCTGTCTGTCGTCTACAAACTTTCCACTCGAGTAATCCTAAGCAGGATTGGCAGAACACTGGACGAAGGACAGTCGTGCGAGCAAGCAGGGTTTCGAAGAGGATTTAGTACGATGGACCACATTCACACGTTAACAAGGCTCATTGAAGTATCGCGAGAGTACATAAGACCGCTCTGTCTCACTTTCATCGACTTAAAGAAGACCTTTGATTGAATTGAGATAGAAGCAGACATGGAAGCCTTTGGTTGTCAAGGAGTCTCTACTCAGTACGTAAAGATTCTTCGTGAGCTGTACAAATGTTTCACAACCAAAATTTCACCATTCTACAACGATATTAACGTTGACGTCAAGAGAGGAGTTAGGCAAGGCGATACAATCTCGCCAAAATTATTTACAGCCACCCTTCAGAACGTCATGCGAACATTGGAATAGGATACTATTGGAGTGAAAATCGACGGTCCGCAGATACATCACCTTTGCTTTGCTGATGATATCGTTCTTATAACACCAGACATTAGCCAAGCGGAACGTATGCTTGCGGACTTTGATAAAGCGTGTGTAAGGATTGGTCTTCAAGTAAATTTCAAGAAAACGATGTTCATAAAGAAGGATTGGTTTCGTTTGCCCCATTCACGCTCAACGAAACGAAAGTCTCCTAATACTCCAGTTATGTCCATCTAGGTCGGGAAATCAATGTGATGAACGGCTTAGCTACAGAGCTGAGCAGAGGGAAGCGAGCGGTTTATGGAGCTTTCAAGAGCATCGAGGATATAGTGAAGAGAGCAAAGAACACCCAACTCTGTGCCCACCTTCTCGACACAACGGTTCTTCCTGCCCTAACGTATGCGTCAGGAACCTGGTCGCTGCGTAAGCAGCATGAAAGATCACTCAGCGTTATCGAGCGCGCAGTCAAAAGGACGATGCTCCCGGAGTATCCCGTTTCACACAAGTAAAGGATACAATCCGAAGCTCCGACCTACGTCAACGGTCAAAAATCAAAGATTCCGTTCTATTCGCCAAACAGTCAAAGATAAGGTGGGCCGGGCACGTAATGCGTATGAATGATAACCGATGGACAAGAGCTGTTGGTGACTGGATTCCCCAGGATGTCAAACGTACTGCAGGAAGGCCGCCGACCCGATGGTCAGAGTTCTTCACGAAAAGCATAGAAAAAAGATGTGATGCTCGACGAGTTCCTAAACCGAGCAGAACTCACTGGACTACTCTTGCACGCGACAAGGAAAAATGGAGTATTTACTGGCGCCCGCTCGAGTCACACGACGATCAGCAGGACTACAGGTGATACAGGTGATACGGCTGGACTTTAGTGGAATAATTATGTCATCTTTGGCATAAAGGATAATTCGTAAATGGAACAAATACGTCAAGTCAAGTGATACAGGAAAGCCGGGTTGATTTGTAAATTTGTGGAGACGGTGTGATGTATGTCGAAAAATACTATGCATTCATAAATCATGACCAAACATCCTCACAAAGGCTCTCTTGGTCCCTTTTTCTTCCCAAGGGTGCTGAAATTTTTTTCACTTCCAGATATCACATAGCGTGCAGTTACCAACACTTCTTGGATTCGGTTCTTTCTAGGGCATCCATCATCTACAAGGGTGGTCCCGGATTTGTGTATCGATCTGGCTGCTAATTAAGCACTTTCGAACGTCACCGCTAATATGGCGGTCAAGATAATTCATCGTGGATTCATGAGGTCTGCTAGAATGTTCCCAGGTTTTTATCATAAGCACTAGACGGCTTTTGTGGATTGCAGAGAGCGATCTCTTCCCATAATAGTTTGGCACCAATATCTCGGCCCCTGTGTTATGGAGGCTTGCCGTGCCCGAAGCGAGCTCCAGACGAGGCCTTGCATCTATTGAACAGTGTCACAACCACTGCACTACCTACGCCCGGATCAGAAATGAAGCTCTGCTATCTCGTCAAGCATGAGAATTTTTATAGCGATTTACTTTATTTATTTCAGAGCATTTACAAAAACCTTGAAATTAAAGAGATACGCATCGCTTACACTTCCTTGCCTAACTCTAAAGGTGTTTTACAAGAAGGTTTCCACTCTTTTTGACAGGAAATAATAATAGCTGTGAAGGTTTTCGTAATCCATTGTAGCAGAAATTGAGGTATAAAAATCAATAATACAAAATAGAAAAATACTTACTACCATAGTAGTAGCACTGAATAAAATAGGCTTCCATTTTTTCACAAAAATGCGTTATATATA
>MQTX01000380.1:33371-118281 GCA_009735665.1 Angiostrongylus cantonensis
TTGCTAAACTGACACAAGCAATTGATCAATTTTCAATATTTCAAAAACCCACTTCTTTAAGCCTCGGCATAGCTAATAAACATGCATTCCTTTATTGAAAAGCTGACATGAGATTGACAAAAAAAACTTTATTCGGTTATAGTTTCGGATCGTCGTCTCGGACAGCTAGAATGGAGAACTGTAGACGAATGATTCGGATGAATCCGGCTTTGAGGAAGGCGAACGTGCTGAATAAAGTTTTATTTCTACTAACTTGATGTTAAACTACCAATGAAAGACTCACACTGCCTTTTTTGCTTTCGATCAAAAGCATGGAAGCAAGCATATTGGCTTGCTTGATTGCTCAACCAGGGAAAGTGACGACGATGGCACTTATTCGAAATGCATATGATATTCGTTGGTAATCGATGCTGGCAGGTTCCCTAATGGCTGTTCGCCGCCCATTCCGTTTGCCTTAGCCTCGCATTCCGCTCACGCTTTCCGCACCGAGCCATCAGCGGTTGGCAGTGGAAGCAGTTTCCTGATGGGCGTACGTGTGTACCTCTTCTACAGCCGGATCGCCCGTCCTTAAGTACACGTCACACATCCATATCTACTTTTTCCTACCACAAATTATTTTCATGAATTTTCCCTATTGTTGCTATTGTTTGCTCTCTAAAATTATCCCTCTCAATAGACATGCGAGGATTTTCCAAAAATTTCGAAGCTCGGTTATTGGATTTTTAAAATGAATGGGATAGGCAATTTTTTTGCGATGGCAGCATTCCATCTAAAGTGGTGAACGAATGACAACTATTCAATCGCTCCATGGTTCCTCGCATCAATACAAGGCATGTATTCGCACTACTTTAAAAATGGTTGAAACTTTTTAAGTTTTGCCAGGAACGGTGCAACTTTTGCTGTGGTTTTTGGTCTTGTGTTCATAAAACATACTTTTACATCTACAACACGAATTGCTGCTGTACCATTCCCCTTACAATATACTCGTATTTTTCCATTGACATAGATAGGATGTAGTGGAATTTTCTTTGTTTCATTCTACGAAACAGTTGAGGAAAAATTCTTCAGGTTAGGTTAGCTTTTCAGCGAAAAAACTAGGAACCTGATGGATGGCGTCGCTAGAGCTGAGGAAAATTGGTGAGCCCCAGGCAGTTCATTTACAGGTATCGGATAACATTCATATGTATAAAGGAATGACTACCATAAAGCTTGCAATCTCCACTTCGCAGCACTTCTGCAGTTTGTCTACGAAAATGCGGATTTATTTTAATAAACATGGGTGAGAAATCGACACAACATTCAATGGTCCTTCTTTGTTCGTCCAAACACATGACGATGCCACACGTAATGCGACGCTGGACTGGAGAGCGCAGGCTTAGGCCTCATAAAAATTGGCTCTGTCAATTTGCTTTGATGAAGAGCGCCCTCTATAGATCGTTGGTAAAATCATCGTTCATCTTCGCTAGGCAAAGAAGAGAGGGGTCATTTCCCTAACGAATATTATCATTCGCTTGCATTACGGCAACGAAGTCAGTATACAGGTGCTCAGACAGTACACAATTTGGGGCTGATAGGTTACCAGTCAGTTATTCGAATCTTTGATTTCGGAAATATTTGTTGAATGCCGTAGAAATAATTCTTACATCTTCAAGCTTCATGATTTAACATTAACTTCAAGTTTTTAAGTAGTAGTTTCATCACCGTGAAAAATGCTATTCGAATCTAAACATTTCGAGTTGGTTAGTGGTTGAGACACCAGCGACAACATCACTCATATGTGACTCATGCTTGCCTAAAATTGCCCCTAATGTATTTTTATTTAATGTATTGTATTGTAAAAATAGCAAAATGCATTTTCTTTCATTCTAAAATAACAACGTTCTAATATCTTCGGAGACTATGAAATGTGCTTTCTCGCACTCATATCGTATCTCATACAGCAAAGTGATGTAACAAGCGGAATTCCATGCAACACAGCGAGGTGACTTCCCTCCCGTTAAAAGTTTAAACTTAAATCGTAATTCAAGCTTTCCTGAAAAACCTCCTATTAAACTGGTTTTAAAAGGTAATGTATTTTGTGAAATTTTTTGCACCATTACGGTGACATTGGAGCATGTCTTCTTTAATGTGTTAACTTCCATTTACCGCCTATTCTTCTTTACATGGCAGAGTATTATGTGGAATATAAGCAGACGGGTGCTGATATATGAGCAAAACACGAACCTAATGTGCTATTCGAACCCGTGATCACCCATTCTGAGACTCACGTGTTATCAACTGCACCAACCGAGGTCCTTGCTTTACCTTTCCCTTATCCAGATTTTAAGTCTATATCGAATACAAGGCACATCGTAGGTTCCGAGTTTTGCTCTTACCTCAACATCCTTGTGATTCTCTGTTTTGTTCATTCTGTAAGTGTGCCAAGTTCCCAACTCCTTAAATGCCCTAATAATCGAGAAAAAAGACGCGATAATCAGCGAATATTGGGCTTTGTCTTCAATGTGCTAATAGAACATCATAATCTTTAATGTGTGCGCTTTCAAGAAAGTTAAAGCGTATTGGTGTTTGACGTCATTCAGCGAAGCGTAAACGATTTCAAATTTTCTACTTTAAAATGATAGAGTTAATCTAACTGTGGCGAAGCTGAACTACACACATGAAATGAGATGGAAGATTTTATTTCTTCACTAAGCAAAGACTAGAACTATGCAATTATTTTTCCACTTAATACCAGTAAAATGGAGGCGGCTGCATTGTGTCTGTGTGCAAAAAGGACTGCCCGTTTCTCCTTCGCTCATCTGAAAATGGGAATCTGCGTCGTTGATGATCCACTCGCCTCCATGTGGCCCGTTTTAGGATGGGATTTTTTTTAATGAGCATAAAATTTTTTCCCTCAGTCCCCTAATCGATACTTAACACTTGTCATACCTAACAGTGCAGATTTAAATTCAGCACACCGCGTGGCCATTTTCATTACTGTTGTAATAAATATGTCCCGATATTCAAGACGAATTTCTTACATATTTCATGTAAGCGTAAGGCACTTCCGAAACCCTTAAAATTTCGGCTTTCTTTAGAATCATAGAAAGCAAATATAGTAGAAGTGAAAACATGGATAGCTGCAACTATGTATAAATTAAAGCATCCTTTTAGAAATATTGCCAGATTGGGTGCTCCACTGGAGAAACGCCCCCGTCTTTATGAAAAGACAGTAAAACGAAACTTGTCGTTCGCAAGGAATTGTAATGGGTGCTTAAACTAATTCCACAACATCTTCTTTTCAAGCTCTTGTCCATGACTCTGGATCCTTGATGGGAAACTAAACTCCGTAGCTCGTCTTCCATACTTTTGATGTGATTTAGACTTTCCACTGACACTGCATGCTATATGACACTGCATGCTTAAGTCTCATCAATGATAAACAACATCCATCGTAGTACTTTAATAGAAAAATAATCATGATAGAGTTCATATTGAAGGCCTTCTAGCAACTAATGCAAATTTAATTGGCCAGACCAGTTCATCCCACCTCGTTGAGATTCGGATGTTCATGACTGCTTACGCAAAAATTCCATAATCCATCCGCCACTCTGAGATCTACTTGCTTGATAGGGTATGATACTTTGGAAGAGTAAGGTTCAGGATAGCATATGTTTCATTCGAATATTCTCTTTAGTATGACAATTCATGTCCCTTTGAAACCGCTTAAATATTTAAATTTAACAGCATAAACAGATCACATGTTCGCAATGAAGGTAATTAAACGAAAAGCTTTTGCCTTTAGACCGTAGAGTAACATGTAGCAGACATGAAAAGATTATGTCTATTTAGATTATTTGCTTTTGCTATTGCAAGTCTTACGACAATGCCTGAAATGATTAGTGATGACGGATAAAGCTTTGATCTGACTGCTGTGGGCATTTTGTAATTCTCAGAGGAAACAGTGGTATACAATTAGACATGGTTCAAGAAATATCCGAATTCTGCAAGGAAAATGGAATCCCATGGGAGCAAGCTTTCACGGTATCCTTCGTATTTCGGTCATCTGGATGTGGGGGCGATTGCGGACGGAGGGATTTGCCAATTGTTTGCGCTCTCGCACTTCCCTCTCCGCTATTCCGTCATATTCCTCTGCCTCTCGGGCATCTACCCCAACTCTTCATCCCAATAGTCGACTTCAAATTTACGTCGCCTCTCGTTTGCCTCTGAAATATCAGATTTTCATGTGCACTTTCGAACACATGTTTAAAATATGGACCTTATGTGTAGCGCCCGTCACATTATCATCAGTGTCTTTCTCCCTCTTGTTGAAGAATGCTCAACATGCTAAATGTTTTCGTTTATTTCGTCAGGACCATATACATCAATTAATGTCTGATCGTGATAGTTGTTCGCTCTTAGCATTAGAGGCTGCTATCCATTCTTGAAATTTTTCCCTCATCAAATCTGAAGTGTTTTTATGAATCGTGTGTGTTTCATCATAGTTCTGTTTCGGACTGTTTTCACAGACATTCTGTTTTAGAGCGGAAATGTCGGGTATTCCGCTCGGTGTCGGAGGTGCTCCACCTCCCGGAATGGATACGAAAAAAGGGCGACTTGTTTGTATAAAAGTACGAATGTTGGATGATAGCGTTGCTGTATTTCACCTTGGCGTAAGTTTTCTGCGTTTGGTAGCAATCCATCTGTTTAGTGAATGTCCTATTGGTGTTTGTAGTTTACAGGCGATAAGGATTTGGAAGAACATAGCTGTTTTCCTAAACGTTATTTTGTTTACAAAACTGTTCACAGGTTGACAAGAAATCAAACGCTTTTCATGTACTAGGGATTTTAATACCAGGGTTTTTTGAAATGTAACAAGAAGTCCATCGGCAATCGATTTGCGTTTGCTTATTAAAGGTCAGCCATAATTTTACTTCTTCACTGTGGCTTCTCTTCTTTTCAAAGTTGAAGAATTTGTGGATTACTCTAAGTTCCATGTCTTCGTTATTTCACTATACAGGAGCTTCTCATCCGCATTTCTAGTAAACGTAGCATTGTATGCGTGTAGAAATAAATGAACACTTATAAATGTATGTAATAGAAATGAGATAGCATGTATCAAAAGTAGAGAATCATCAACCAGAGGCGCTTCTATCACGTCTGATCCTACCCTCAATGTCTACGACCAGGCCACGTATAGAAAAAGCATATTAAATTGCTTAATTAAGTAACAAAGAAACAAATAATGTGAAACATTTGCGGCATTTCTCTTACTACTACTAATACACTAGTCAAATTTCCTATAAAGTCTACGTTTTCTTTTAAAAACGTGCTTAGATTACATGAACACTCTGCTTTAAAAACGTTAGTGTAATGAAGGAGAATGCAGCTAGAATGCTTTACCCCATCCAAAAATCGTATAAGTGTGCTCTATTCATGAGTTCCTGAAAAGTTCATTACTGAGTAATTTTTGAAAATTTCATGTATCCTAACGTGGACATAATGAATCAATCTTTTATTTTTAGCATAAAGCGATCGGTCAGACGTTGCTTGACGAGGTGGCTAGACATCTGAACCTGCTCGAAAGTGACTATTTTGGCTTGGAGAGCATCGATAATTCTGGATGTCATGTCAGCAACCTTAACTAGCCATTATTTATTTTCGTTTCTGACAAGATTTCTTCACTTCCATTCGTTTATGGTGAATTTCTTCCCTAACGATTTGGGGCCAAAATTGTGGGTTGTGTGGAGACTGCCCACATGGCCAAGAACGGGGTTCGGACGTGATTTCCCAGTTTCCAAGGAAATTCGAGTAGACTATTTTACAAACAGCAGCTATTATGACGGTATTATTCGTGCTATGGAGCACTCAAAATTTTTCGAAGAGAAATTCGTTCTATCGTGATATTCTAGCGAGACAATTAGAATGCCCGTAATAATTTTACTAAATTTAATATTATCAGTATTTCGTGGAATAGTAATGATAAATAAAGAGCAGTATTATACAGGCGTCACCTAAACTACAACTAGTTAAAAATAAAATAGCGGCAGCAGTACTTCTTTATTACTGTTTGGTCTTTAATATCGTTAACTATTATGTAACCTGGGCGGTCACCAGTAAGGTTTTCATTCGTGTACTTGGTAGAGCTCCACGGATCTCCACGGTAGAGCTACTCATTTGGCTCCGCTGATCCTAGCGGCACGGAGAACACTTGTGTTATGATGCACCTTTTTTAAAATCTTTTTTAATTTGCGATAAGATAGCCACAAGTACCTTATCAAGTCAGCCTTGGCTGAAGTTCATTTTTAGTTATGCTTCCAGACGAACATCTCAAATATGTTCTCAGCTGTGGATGTCTTACTGAAGAATACAGATTTTAGTTCCCCATCCCATCAGGTTGACCACCTTTTAGTATCGGTTTCTACCAATTTTGATGTTACATAGAAGAGTTCGCGTTGAAGATTGCTTCTTCCACTTAAACTACAAAATTGTTTAGCCGAATAAATTACGTGTTGGGTGGTGTAAGGATAATCTCTCATATTGTTTTCATAAAGTTTACAAATGTTTTATAACAGCTAATCCTTGCTAATATTGTTCCTTTACACATTTCACATCGTTTCCTATTCAGCAATTTGCCATACAATGCATTTCTTGAGCTTAGTTTACAACCAAACTATAACGGTAACGGTTCGAAGTATAACGGTTTAATTGGTGCCCTCAGAACTTGAAAATTCCGTCATCTTTGTGAGTTCAAAATTGGAAGTAGAGGAGCGGCAAGTTGTTGAAATGTCATTAATGAGTGAGCCAGAATAGCTTTCTGAAAACACAATGAAGAGATAGTGCGTAAGGTTCCATGCTGCATAATCTTAATGAGGAGGAAGGTTCTTGACTCCTGTCAATAGTTATCGACGACCATCCGAATCCAACAAATAAAGCTTCCGAATCGAACACTCATGGCGAAACTTTACAATTGTTCGGTATTTTGAGGGTGAAAAACCCAGCAAGTAGATACCACACGAACGGCACGATTATAAACGAGATCGCCATCGTTATGTTGTTCTACTTTTCTTTTATTCAGTAAAAAAGACAATTTATGGGTCGTATCGTGGTGTATGATGAAGACTAGATCCTATATGATAACCGGCGCCTTTCATTTCAGAGCTTGAAAAAAGCTTCTAAGCTTTTTAAAAATACGAAGAGGTACCTATGACCATTTTTTTGCTTTTGGCGAAGGAATCAAGTAATGTGAGGTATTCAATCTTTTTGAAACAGCGATAACAAAGAAATAGTGTCACAAAATCGATGAAGTACTGCGAAAGCGAAAGTCTTCAACAGTCAAAAAATCTTCGATTAATTCGTCGTCTCAAATCCTTTGGAGCTTTGTGTTGTCCTAATAAATAATCTTGATGGCAAAAATGTGTCGATTCTACTAGTCTTTCCTTTAATCAATATATTTTTGTCTCAGTCTAGTTACAACGGCTTATAATTCGTAACTCTGAAGTAACTACTTCTGCAAGAAGCTCGTAATATGATACTTTCCAGTACCTATGATGAAGCTAAAATCAGCTGTAACGTTGGCAATTATTGATGTTCGACTATCGAGCTAGAATCATATTCTAAAGAACGCGATGATTTAATGTACTTTTTCCTTATACAGTGTATTAGCTAAAATCACAAGCAATACCAAAAATTTTGGATGTGAATTTTGGAACAAACGCAGAGAGGAGAACAGAAGAGAAAACCTTTGTTCTCTGATCACTCTTTATGCAAAAAATAACAGGCAAGAACGAATATGAAATAAGCACTAAATCTGCTAAAACCGAAAAGCCTTTCAAGTTCACATCTCTTCACTTCATTTTTTTTTGCATTTTTCTTAAGACCTATGAAGCACTCTATTTCGAATGAGGTAGTTGTAAAATAATATATTACTGGGAAGATGTTCTGCTAAAGTTTTCCAAAGCTTACACATCTAAAAATTCTTCGAAAACTGTTAAAACGTATGAAATAGCGTCAATATTACAGTGCTGGCTCGACGCTGACAAACCGATACTGCGTCAGATCAGTTCTCATTGTAACGACGCACGGTTTTACTTCATTGTTAAGTTTTATACACCAAATCCAATCGATTTGGAAGAAGAATATACTCGGTTGGTCTCTTTTTCACATTCTAGAAAATATTCTCTAAAGGGTCCTTGGGGACATTGGCCTTCATCTTCATTTTTTGTTTTTCCTTTTTTTTTTTTTGTTGACAACAGTCAATAGTGCGGACTTGTTTGATGACGAGAAAAGATTTTACTATGAAATTTAAGTTTACCGTTTTCGTTCAATAAATGGAGATTTTTAACTAATTTTTCTTCCACTAAAATCATAAGTTTTAGAACTACTACGAGTACTATATAGCTTACTAGCAAGGAGACGCTTCCGTTTTTTCAACCTTATTGCTTCATACTCAGATACCTGTTGAGTCTTCAAATTCGTCGCGACTTATCAATAGGTGAATTGCACTGTGCCGAGACGACAGCTGCACTTCTAGCAGCATATCTTGTGCAGGTGAATGAGCCACCTTAGCTACTCTTAATAGCTCTTCTACGGCGACGATCAACTGTGATTGCAGTCAGAATGTGGAGACTTCTCGGCTGAAGACTATCCTGATGCGACCTATCTCTCGCATTCGCGGTTCATACCACATCAAACTATTGAGTTTCAGCAAAAAGTGATGGAGAATCACAAGAATCTAATGTTAGTTTATATCTTTTCACTTAATAGTTTCCATTTGGAATCTACAATTTCTTTTCCTTGAGTTTTCTTTTATTCATCCTTCATCTAGGGGACATGTGTTCAAATGAATGTCGGGTACAGTCAAATTTCAAAATGTTACTAATACTAATGCTATTATCACTATTACCATTATTGCCACTACTTTTACACATTTAGAGCCCTTCTTATTTATTTGTCCACTTGTTTGTTTTCAATTTATTAGTCTAGAGTTTCTGGCCAAATTTACGATGTGTTCAAAAGCTCCTTTTTCGGATCTTCGTACTCCCCCTTATATCTTCAGTTTACCACATTTTCATAAATAGTTGTTACAAGCGATCTTTCTTAATGATATACAACGATTGGGACAAGTCTATTACAGGTTATTATGTCCATATGACGTTCAAATACATTCTAGAACAACGAACATCTACGAACATGTTTTCAAACGTTGATCTGTTCTGTGGGAACTCCACTGGACACGTCTTCTCACTTCTTGCACTAAAATATTCCATTTTGAAGCATATTAAATAAACAAGGTATTCTACCTTAATGGAACGTCGTCTTGTGGCATTTCGCGTCCACGTTACGAATTTCATTCCGGAGCTCGACGAACTCGCTGAGGGATGTCGACAACGTGCGACCACGTCCTCAGCAGTTGTTCGTGAGAGAGAGATTCTGACCACATCGCTTTACGCTCTCGAAGTTCGATAGAATGCTGTGACGGCAGTGCCAGTGGTGCAACTGACATCTATAGCGACATTGGCCACACAATGAGTTCGCAATAAAAGTACGAATAGTGTGAAAAACCAATAGTCCTTCATAATAACTACTACGAAATTCTTGGCAATCATTTTTCAAAAATTTCAACTAAACCACTTTGAACTAAAATTCGGATACATTGAGGTAAGATTCAACTATATAATCAAGCATGAAATAAGATTTCTCCAAGCTAGTAATTATTCAGTTGCTCAGTTCATCTACGTAAGGTTCTCGGAAATAAGCTGAACACTATAATCTATCACCTCACCATGCTCCAATGAATTCTAATATGCCGAATAGCAAGGTACTATACGGACACATTCATCGCTCAATCACTCAATTCGGAAAGATTTCGAACTTTCCATCTGACATCCCATTAAGCATAAATTAACGAAGTCGCGTTCTCAGAAGAAACTGCATCACACTAACTTCTTTCCGATCCATAAGGGAAGGCAAATATGTGTGGCATTTTTATGCAGCTTTTTGGAGACTCCATGGAAAGGAACCTTTTTCAGTCAGTAAAGCACGGCAGCCTTAAAAATTTACGCTGCGAACTGCATGATCCTTTTGATGATTGATAATTCAACTAAAGAGAGCCAGTTAAGTATTTGCGGAAGTTCCACTGTTTTTAAATTATTCAGAGGTACTACTTTTATAAGTAATTTCCGAAAATTTCTTTTTCTTCGGTAATTAATTGCCAGTACAGGGGGCTTGTACCGTGGACAAATCTAAAATGTGTCGCTCTAATAAGATAAAAAATAAAGGATAAAGCTTTCCGCATTGATCAATCCCTGAGGGATGCGGCATGCATTCGACTTCATTAAGTATCGTTGGAAGTGATTGAATGCATATCTGGCCTTTACAATGACTCGCGGTGGCTTGACGATGTATCGAGCCAGTCCTGCTATCCTCCCAGACGAGTCTGGTACCAATTTGCCGACCCCGGAAGAATGGAAGGCTTGGTGGGCCATGGGCGCATTTCACGTGCGCGCTGCAGTGGCGCCTCCAACCACTGCGCCACACGCGCTACAAAACAGATTTCGAGTAAATATTAGTTACAATTTTAGCAATGAATATCGCTTAGACAAGAACAAAATGCCTTCCATTCGCTTTTAGATGTGAAAAAACTGCAAATGACATCCGGTGATCTCTGCTAACATCTTTATAAGAGTGACTTTAATTCCGTTATCTATTGCACACGAGAACTTCCTTGTGCACAAGTGCCCTACTTACTGTACCCGAATATTGCTTTCATTACTGGGAGTTTTTTCGGATGAAATGAGAAGAGACCTTTCGCTGGACAATCAGTCTACCATGGACTCAATTTGGTGACGGTTAAGCAAAAATCTCATCGATATCTTACAATTTTAGTGGTATGAGCCCTGGTGAAAGCGATTTTGCGATGCTTGAGGTGGCCCGACGATGTGACTTCTATGGCATCAAACTGCATCCAGCCAAGGTTTTTTTTTTAAAATTTATTGACGTCGTCATACTTTAGTGCCTTATATAAATGGTTCTTTTTACTACAGTTTGCTGTTTTTTGCTCGTTTTTTTTTTGTTTGAACTGTTTTGAAACGTTCCAGTTTTTGCAAGTGATGTTAATATGAGAGTGATTTAGTCTTGTAAAATGTAAGGTCGAGTACAAGCATTTGACCTTTCACGACTTAGTAATCATGTGGACCATCAACATAAATTCGTGCCAGCTTATTGTCTTTCGGATCAATAAATAAAATGCTTTCCTTAAAATCTCCCATTACACACTCATTCTTGCCTCATTTCATGAATTCTCTTCTTTGTAACTTCGCCTATAAAACTTCGTATTAGGTGCTTTAAAGGTCAGCTTGCTGCAACCATGCACCTTCAAAAGCTAACAGCTGTTGTTTCCCAACTGGCCCAAAAATTTAACCGTAGAAAAATTTTGTGACTTGAACGGATATCCCAAAAATACCTTTCAAGAGGATCACACCAAAAAGTGAAGTGAACTACTTTTTTTTCAAAATAAAAAACTTCCGTTATTACAGGACAACAGAGAAAACTCGTGAATTTCATTATACAACAGTTTTCGTCGGTCCTTAATCTATCTGTTTATTGTAGTTTACTCGTTGGAAAATTTTTTACTTCCTTGTTTTGTTAAGGACTATCATTATAAACAGAACTGAGTGTTCTGTTTTGTTTCTCTTCAACAAGATGTTGTAGACTTAAAAATTTTTTCACTCCTGTTTTAACCTTTAAAAGGCGTTGCTTTCATTTATTATCTTCCCATCAGTGTGGAATGACTCCATTGGAATAGAGTGAGTTTTGAACCTGATGTACGTTGAAATTTTATTATTCGCGGCGCACGCTATGAAATAGGTGTACTGTGTGCTAAAATTGAGGTATTTTTTCATTACCGTCATGGGTGTCCAAAGTAATGGAAAACTAAGTAAATGTGAAGGATTGCAACAAATCTCACCGATTTCTCAAACTTTGGTGTTTGGACCATTTGCACAATCATTCTCCGTAAGCAATATGATTCTACTCAAATGTGTTGAATCGGTGTTTAACAGGTTTTTTCCGAGTCATTGTGTGCATTTCTTGAAAAATTTTATTCTTCGAAAACTGTGGATTTGTAAAAGTTTCACGTCAATAGATGTTCAGGATATCGAGGGCACTGAGGCGCGGCTTGCTGTGCTTCATCTCGGAATCAAAGTCTACCACCAGCTGCAATGTGTTTCGACATTCTCATGGGCAAAAATTCGCAAGCTTAGCTTCAAACGAAAAAAATTATTGGTTAAGCTTCACCCGGATAGCTATGTAAGCACTTATCCTAGTAAGAATATTAGCAAAAATTTTTTTCGGCCGAATCTGGAAAATGAAAGTGCAACTGATGAAAAAGTCAAAGAAACTAGAGCGACAGCCCTTCATTACTCCTTAATTTTAGCAGTACTACAAGGAGACGATACAGTTCGTTTTCGACTCGCGAAACGAGTGCAAGTCGTTTTGGAAGAAATGTGTGGAGCACCATGCTTTTTTTCGATGTTCAGCTGCTGACTCTACACGTAAAGACAGTCGATTATTTAGCAAAGGATCCTCATTTCGGTACTTCAGTTGCCCATCGCTCTATGAGACCTTTTGTAATCGTGAATACAAAAACACCTAGTGTGAATTCAATCAGTAAGTCGCTGAAGACTTGGCTTAGACGGTTTTCTCGTTTAGATATCACGGACGAACTCAAAAGCAACTGATTGACTATGTTCGTGAACATCATAAACGGAGAGAGCCATTTACAAGGTACCTCTACACTTACCTACTGCTATGTAACAACCTGGAATTTTTGACCTAATATAAAAGCAGGTTATGTTTTTGAGCACACATCGTTCAAAAAAAATTTTTTTGCTTAGTGATTGTGGTGAAATTTCGAAGGAAATGTTGTTTCCATGATAGGGTTTCTTTTCCTAAGCGTGAAGGCTTAAAATAAGATGCTACCTCAATCTTCCTTCCATGGCTACGAACACTTTTTCGTTTTGTCTCTTTCTTTCCTGCATTTTTCCTCTACATCCAATTTCAATCAAGATTATTTTGATCTGCACGTCGCAACTCAAAAAGATATCAAACCCTAAAAGCTATTGCTTTCAATGTTCTTTTTCTTCTGCAATAATCTTCAATAAAGGCAAAAGACGAGAAGACCGATATTACAGTAAAATGTCCTTATCGTGGTCCATCAACTGCACTTTTTCTTTTTTTTTTGGACCAACGAATAGAGCTAAATCCTTTGATAAATAAATTATCTTATTTCTATCAAACCAACCGTAGTGTTACTTGGTTAACTGCTTTCACTCGAAAACTCTTTGGAAGAATTTTATCGCGGTGTAAATTGCGAACTATCAAAAACACGGAAAAGAACACGAAACAAAAAACATGAATTTACCGGTCCCTCTTTAAGTTCTACGATCCACGCTAGCAATATTATTAAATTACTTACAACTTTCTTTTAGTTGACAAATTAGTAATTGTAGGCCTCTACGACCGGCCATCTCTTCGTGCTGTGCTCCACCGTTCGCTAACTACTCAGTAACGCCTGATCGGAAGAAAAATGGCAATCCTCACTTCTCTCTCCCTCAGCTACCAAATCGTACACCATCACCGAACGCGATCGACAACGCAGGTACTTTAGATGCGCGAGGACATCGTCACGAAACAGAACACCCTGAACGGCAGAAACATCGCGCGCAGCAAACTCTATCTAAAGAATCGTATGGTAAAGAGAATGTGTCGCTTTCACTGCCCAATGTCCTTAGCGATGATTTGCAAATTGTTTGTAAAGAGCTAGAGATTGAAAATGCTGAACCACTTAAATCACTTTCCGGTGATAATTTTAACAATATTCGCCCTGACTACGATAACATAAGCGAGGACTCCTATCGACTGTCTGACCATGAACGTTCCACAAAGTCCGATGTTGGTGTGCCTTCGCATCAAATCTGTAACACTAACTTTACCACTACACGAGTTGGCAATGTGTTAGTAAAACGAGTAATTACACAATCGAAATCCTCTCCTCATTCGACGAAAGACGATGGAGCATCTGCCAACACGGCCAGCTCTTCATGCACAACTAGTCACCATCTCAAAGAGTACCCGTTTAATTCGACTAATTTCGTCCCCATTGAAATTGATGGTCCGAATGTGGATATATCTGTAAGAAGAAGTACTGGTCCAATATATACCTCAAAAGGTGCTTTGTTGTTGAAACCGAAAGTAATTTCGACACACGAAGGCGACTATTCTACTGTGAAAGTGATTTCTGATCCAAGCGCTTCCTGCTCAACAAAAGTACCACGGACGCAAGTCTCCACTACGTCTGAAGTCCCACTCTGCGGTGGAAAAGGTCCATTGCCTGGAAAAATAATCACCAAGGAAAATATGGTAATCACACCAAACGGCGTGAAGGAGCGAGGCCCAAAGCCAATTGTCTTACCGAAACCAGCAAATTTGGGTACGACACAGCATTTTGCCATTCATACCACATCACTGGAGGAACATTCGGTCGTACACATGATGGACCAACCACAATTGGCGAGGGCACAGCAGGACAAGTCTGAGGGGAAGTCGGAGCCCAAACGTCCTCTAAATCGTCCAAAATTGATCTCAGTGAAGAGCGAGGATAGCCCAAACGTAGAAAAATGTCATCTATTCAACAGTGACATTCCCTACACCTTAACGCTCCGGAAAGTAGACAGCGCAGAGTCATTGTCATTTTCAATGTTCAAAGATCGACATAAGGAATTTGATACAAGTTCTCTAAGGAAATCGTCGAGAAGCCCAGATCAATTTATGAGACGAAAATCACTAGATCTGGTACCTCGAAAGCGGCTTCCATCGCCGAGGAACTTCTCCTCACAGGACCACTCGATTTCCCCTACTACTCCTGAGGGAAATGTACTGGACTACGTGTTGAGGCATCGCTCGCAAAGCCATGAGCGACCAGGGAAACGTGGAAAACGTGGTGATGTCAGAAGACAAACACAACCGGTCCGCTTTGATCTCCCTCCAAGTCCATGTTCTCCCACAATCAGTGGAAGTACACCTTTTATTGGTTATCTAAACGATGACGTCATCGATGACACTGTGTCTGATTCGCGAAGTTTGCACGACGATATGGACATGCTCGACCAAGGTGCTCCTGTCGTCACTAACATTCTAGAACAAAAGGACGATTCGGAAAGCACTGACTGTCTTCCTTCACCACCGGATTCTAATCCCAAGCCTCTACCGCCACCACCACCTCCCAAATCAAAAGCAGTGTCAGAGCAAGTTGCCGAGATAAAGACGTCGTTTATCAGGACGTCGATTGTGAAATCGTCATTGATGACCGCGTCGACGAGTCTCCCTAAGCAAGCAGAGTACACGCCTTTCATTGACGAATCGCCAAAAAGCTCAGATGAAGCATTGCCGCTTTCACGTCGAACAGAAACGGGATTGCTTTGGACGGACTTCTAACGTATTTATTTCATTTTCATTTCGTAACGTGGACCATTCAATGGAAAACATTACCATTTTTGCTTGTTTCGTAAAATTTCTCTGTGCACTTTAAAGCTCGCTTGCTTTCGAAAGAAGTAAGCCAACACCTGCGCTGTGCTCTTACGTATTAACGTGCAATGCTCTTTTTTTCATGGGAATTTGACAAGTCTTATCATCTTGCTTATTGTGCCCGAGAAAGCTCATGCAGTCGTATGTTCTCACAGAAAATTTTTCTCTTAAACCTATGTGTGCTTTTTTCTCTGCACGCTGCACCGGTTATGCAGCAAATCTTAATCTTGTACTACATAAAATTACAATAGATTTCTATGCATTTCTTCCAATCTCGGCAGACTATCACAACGTCTGCTCACTCTGGTAGGCGTACGAACTAATCGTTCACCATGAAAATCCGGCTTTGTAAGGAATTACGCCAACTAACAGGAATTCTTTCGAAGAGAAAGAAATTGGCAAACGCCTTGGTAAAATCTGTGAAGAGCCGGATTTTCTAAACAGCCCATTACCACACGTCACAATGTTCCGATCAGGTAAACAACAATGCCTCAATCCTTGACACTTCTTGAATATTCGTGCCTTCCACACATAATGAGAGTGTGGCATTTACATTCGTCCACGTTAGCACCTCTTTAATAAATAATTTTTTCTGTTTATTCTGAGCGACTTCTGGATTCCAGAAGTGAAATTAGTGTCTTGTTTATAGCGTAGACGAGTGCGACACAGTATCTATCACATTGATACAATCAGTTATTCACGTTAAAGCGCTCGCCACAGAATTTATTCCCGCTTCATCTGACAGCGAAACAAAAACTCTTCCTTTCAACTTGACGCATTCGTTGATTCGTTAGGGTTCCGTGTCATACGAGAAGACAAATGAAGTATGCATAGATTATTTGTTCATTTGAATTGTACTGCATTTCACGTGTTTGCGTGGCCACACCGTGTTTTTTCCTGGATGATCTCCGTTCGCTATGTACGTGTTGAAGGTGCAAGATATAGCCATTTTATCTTCTGTCTGGGTATTGTTACGATTGATAAGCTCTGATTGTTCAATTGTGCATCGCATCACTTTCAGTTATTGTGCAATAAGCATTTGTCAGCTGTGCCTCGATTAGAAATTAAAGTGAAAAATTTTATTCTGTTGTCTGTCCTCGCAGATCTATCATTCTTATATAAAGATAGCTCAATGTCACATCTTAATAAGATGGTACAACGGGTACCCCAGTTATTTCTTTGTGTCAGGAAAATTTCATGGAAACTAGTTTGTTTTCTCAGAAGCCGCTGGAGAAATGTACCAGTTATACGATCAGTACTTTATTGCAATATACAAAAGAGTACTGTACATCTCATCTGATCGGTAGGAATCGCTTCCGTTGAGCAATTTAAATCTCAAACACTAGATCCACATATTTAAAGATTTCACTTCGGCCCTCCTCCATGGTAAGAAATACGATTGGCGCTCCATACGTGCTCTTTCCAGTACTGCAAACCAAGACATGAAGGGTTCAAAACTTAAGGCAAAAATATTGCAAAAATAGCTTAGTACTGGCTTAATAAACAAGGGAATAATCAAGACTAGCATTTTTATTTTGTATACAATTGAGGAGGTTAAAGAATACCTTCAATTAAGGATAGTTCAGTTATCCGCTTTTTACTAAATTCGGCTTAGAATCACTAAAGATAGAAAGATGATTAAATACTGCAAAATCGAATTACTGCACAATTGTCAAGGTTCCAGAGAAAACAAAGTAAGCAAAACGTAACAGTAGACTTGACATAGTCGCAAATATCTTGTATAATGCGCATATTAGATCCTAAGTACTAAACTGAGTGGTGAGCGAGATTTTCAACTCCGACTACTATAATAACCCGTATGAATTCCACGTGATTGATTGAGCAGTGATTTTCCCGGTGGGTTTTTTCTACATATGTCTGTTGCCAGTTTATTCACCTATTAGTCTATCTGCTTAAGAGTTCTAGACCACTTTCGGTCTACAGCCAGTCTCAGGTTTCTTCCATTTTTCATTCTACTGTCTTCGTGCATTCGCTGTGAAAACTCAAAATTGTTGATCAGTGGTGGTCGTGGCTTGCTAATTGTGTAGTGGTCAATCCGCATGTGCTATTTTCTCTACGGGAGCCGAAAAGCTCCTAAGTGCCACCAGCTTTGACACAATTTGTTTATTTTTAGTCGATTAATAGTGACTTTCAGGAGAGAAATGAAAGCCATTGCAGACCTGTGTCGATCACACCACAAAAGCACAGCCATCTATGGAGTGAATTCCACGTTTTCGTCCGATATTGCCATCAGATCTGATATCTACCAGTTACCGAGAAAGTAAGAAACGATTTGTATTAAATAACAGTCGTTCTAGAACGATAAGGACTTTGTCCAATTGTAATTAAGTAACATAACGTATGCGATTCGCAAGGCGATATCCTTCTTTTTGCTTTTGCGCCATTTACGAAGGATAATTTTGAGAGATTCTGAAACCATCTTACTGCGAGGCCTTCTATTCCGCTCGTGGGATTTAATTTACTGCCGTTTATGTAATATGAACCCTGCTGCAAAATAGAACGTAATTCCATGCATTGATTTCAAGAAAGTGAGCGTTTGAGCGATGAATAAACATGTTAAACAAACATATCCTAACTCTTAGTGAACATGTAGAAGTCATTAGAATCTGCAGATGTTTTCCAAAAAAACACGTGTCTTCTTTAAAACCAACAAAATTCTGCTTTTTTGAAGCCCATGAAATTCATGCTTTCGATTTTCTTTTCGAGACCTGCGTTTCGAAAGCCGAAGCAACTGAAGAGTCGGAATTTCGTAGAGCAAGTCACGATTTCGCCAGTGTATAACTTACATCGGCGACAACAATTTGAAAAACGCAAATATCACTTCCTATTTCGTTCTATATCTTAGCCTTAAACAACCTTGTAGCTAGAAGTACATTTTGGAAGGACCATTCACACCGTTAGAACCACGTAACAAATCCTATTTTATAAGCCTACTGCGAACTCTGCGTTTCAAACGGTAATTCTGTGGTTTCGGAAATTGCGTTGGAGCTATGCACTAAACATTTCTAACTGACAATAGTTTTAATGAGAACATTAGCAAAATTCACCACTTCATTCTTATTTAAGTACAAAAAAATTTAAGAGCGGGAACCAGCGCGAGTCTCTGCTCAAGCGTGTCGCAACGAAATCGCGACAGATGTGAATCTAGTGAAAGTGGAAGTGAATCGCTCGGAGGCACACTGTACTCTAAAGGTTTTCCTATTTTTTTTCTCCAGTAAAGGTTCTTAGAGTTTTTTCTTGGAATTCTTAGCATATGTAATGGTCTATGAGAGGAATGCGGGAATATCCATTATTGTTTGCAACCAATAAAAAAAGCCGTCTGGCAGTTACCGCCCATGATCGGTTTTAATGCGTGGTATCCAATATAACTTCATTTCGCGACTGCCTTTGTCAACTAAGACGCCTGTCGATAACGGCATAAGCGAAGGCTAGTCCCTTCTAAGTGTCGCTTATGTTTTAGACCTTGTATAGCTATTGCGTCTCTCTCAGAGCGCCTAGGTCAAACGTGACAGGACTTCCACGTACGAGAACATTTTTGGATCTCGCTTCGCCTTTGTCAAGACTCTTGAACCGGATTCTCATCGTTTGTTCGCTGTTGGAATTCGGTTTACATGAGGAATGAAAAAAGAACAAGCAGTAAATAAAAGTCAAGACATTGTTATCTGGATTGCAGCTTTTCTGAGAGAAAGGCAAATCTAGTGCCTCAGTTGTGCAGTGGGTAATTCATGAGCTCCTGAGAAGGGTGATCGCATGTTCTAATCTGGGCCGAAGTCTGTGTTTTGCACATACCTCAGCATTATGTAGCTAGTTATTTGTTACATTTCTTCGGATGTAGGCACATAGGTCTCATACGCCTATCAAAAGTTATAAGCCTTAAGCACCAACTATTGGAAACACCACTAGTTACAACAAGTTCAAGGCATCATTTAAGAAAGCACGGGTAACGTATAAATGAAAACCAGTACGATTCTAGACACTTCATTGACTTCTCCCGAAATTAACAGTTTGCCAAAGACTGATGATAATAAACTTGACTATGAGTTGTGGACGGACTTATCTGCCATCTACACTGATATGGAAGAAGCAACTAGTGGTAGCAAAGAGGTAATTGAAATTTTCATTAGAACTACGTGGATTTTTATGAGGAAAATGTTTCAACGTAGTAATTCCCGAGACCGACTTTCTGCAAACCTCGGCACTGATTGATAATTGGATGTTTTATTTCAATAAGCAGACACGAGGTTGTTGTTATAGAATTTATTGGGATACAATAGTTGACGTTTCGGCTATTTCGCCTTCTTCAGAGCCTGGAAAGGTCAAATTGAGACCATCTATATACCTGCAGTAGACTGAGCTGACTGTTTTGTCATCTGATGCACACAAGAGGAGATGGACGAATGTTCGAGTTATTGAACAAGCAGTCAGAGTACATAAAATTCACCCGTGAGAAACCGAAAGAAAACTGGCTTCCATTCCTAAACGTTCAAGTCAACCTATCCGAAAACGACTACGTCACAAAATGGTTTCGAAAAAAGCAGTAAGAATATAATGGTTTATTACCTCTCCTCTCATTCCTCCCATTTTGAAAGGGCGCTTATAAGAAATATGTTTCGAACCGCCGCCAACGTGTGCACAGGTAGAGAGCAAAGGGAAGAATCCTCTAAACCGGCTCGCCAAATAGCCATTTCAAATGGCTACGAAACTGTAGCCGCTCGGCCTAGACATAGAGGAGAAACTACGCCCCAATCCGATCATTCTAGCGAAAACAAGGCTCCGTTCCTCTTGCCCTTTATTTCCAGCGAAAATAAGGGCAGCCATAAAATGTTACTTAATAAGGGAAAGGGGATCAGTGGTCTAAAGAATTCCGTAAGAGTGATAGAAATACCACCGGACACTCTAAGACACCAGCTAGTTCGGAACCGCCTATATGACCGTCTATGCAAAACGAAAAACTGCATAATTTGCCCAAACGGAAGAGAATGTGATTGCAGGAGCTCGGGTACAGTCTACCTGATCTCATGTAAATCATGCGGGGACGAATACGTTGGCGAAACGGGTAGACCGCTCTGCGTCCGCATAAAAGAACACCTAGTCAGTAAATCTAAATTAAAACCAAACACTCCACTAGGCACGCACTGGCGCCGTACCTCAGGCTAATCCAATGACCTGACACAAGTACAGTCCTCGCCCATGTAGTACTCTGTACGGCTGCTATCCACCGGCTAGCTTAGATACTTACAAGAAATAAACGGTAGGTGTTTAAATGAAGCTGTTTCTTATGCGAATACTAATTTATTTGTTAGGTTTTATCTGCTAGGGTTACGAAGGTGCTCGGTTGAGTAGATCTCATCTCAATTTGACCTTTCCAGGCTCTGAAGAAGGCGAAACCGCCGAAACGTCAGCTATTGTATCCTAATAAATTCTATAATAACAACCTCGTGTTTGCTTATTGAAATAAAGCACCGAAAATGTTTCAACTATGCCGTTCAAATAAACGCACGTTGTTTGCCTGTTAGTTCCAACAAGTTTCGGCAAACATCCCTTTGATAAGTGCCGAAGCGATTTAAAGACTTTGGAGAGAACCTAGTGTCACTCCAAGTTTTAGCTGATGCCATAGAATACAAGCAAATACAACTGCCACCGATTTCGTATAGAACAGCCGTAATTTGTCCTAGAGTGTTCGAGTGTTGATATACAAATAGTAAGGCAAAATTCAGCTTTTTAGTACTTTGTAGTCTTACTCGACCTCTCCTATACAATGCAGTTTTTCATAGGTTGGTCTCTCTGACATGTGCTACCAGATCAGGGAGGATCTCCTCGATCACGAACGATGTGTGTCCAGAGACTTTCGATTGGTTTGTGAGGTAGCTGTTTAATGTAGTTTGCCATTCTACCTATTTGCCATTACTTTTCAAACATTCGAAGATTGTAGAAGTCATAGGAAAGAAGCTGTTGTCTTTGTCACTGCAAGTCTCATTTGTTTTGGATTACCATATAAATATTTATGCATAATCTGTAGCCTCAATAATCTTAATATCGTATCCATTGAAAAAATTTCCTTTTTCTTCTAGAACCTTCCACGTTTGATAGAACCGTTTCTAGACAGTTCAGGAGTAATAATGGAATTATCCAAGAAACTGAAGAGACTGAAGGATGCGCAGACCTGTTTCCTGGAGGAAATCAGTGGTTCAGAGTAATTTCTTATACCTTATGTTTTAGTCAGTTTTTTATTTATTGTGCATGTTACTTTCATCGTGCAGTTCTATCCAATTTTATGGAGATTTTTTTAAATCTCGCTATATGATTTTTGTGAGTTTAACAACATTCTTTTGTAGAAATATATCACAACTCGCGCAACGAGTGCTGTGCACGACTCACAACGTCATTCCAGCTTACGCATCTTTACTAGAGCAGTACCCTATCTACATCGCTGCTCTTGACCAACTGGCAAAGAGCAACGCAGAATTTCAATCTCAGTTGAGGTACAGCGGCCGGCGTTTTGTCAGTAGAAACCACAGTAAATCCATGACACTGTCGATCTGCTTCTCTGTTTAGGAAATTTGAAGCATCCAACCAGTGCTATATACCTCTGAACTGGATATTGTTGAAAATCCTTCATCGTGTCGTAGCATGGCGGCCGGTGAGTTTTCCTTTACCACCTTTCTTACAATTACTTTGTTGTAAATGCAGTGATTTAAACTGCAATCCATAAAGCAGTGTAAATTAGCCTTCAAAAAATTCGTTGTTTGATATAGAACACACAAGCGTTACTTCACTGACGATAAATATTTGTCCGTTCGTTTTCAGCACTATTTTCCTATGCACAAACATTTTATCAAATTTTCACTAGTTGTAGTGTATATTAGTAGTTTGTAATTCGTTGAGCAAATGCTTGGATAATCTATACATTAACTTGTTCTGCATCCAACTAACACTTACGCGATGTTGCCTAATTTCATCTCATTAAGGACATACTGGTTTTTCGGCAATAGACGGTAATAGTTCGACAACCAGGAGACTTATTTGCTTGAAATCTTGCAGTATTGTAGAAAATACCTCGCTCTATCGCTCTATGCGTATAATTAGTATACGAGTTACTATTTACTACATGTTGCTATGGTCCGTCAAACAAAGCCTTTTACTGCTTACGCCTGCCACATTAGCGTTAAACATGTTCCCGACTGATTACAAGAACTGCAGATAAACGCTTCTGTGCTCCAAAATAAACCACCGAAAACAAACTGATTTCCACAGAGGTCTTTCCGCTCACTGTGTACCCTAAAAAATGACTCCTACAGAGTGTTAATTCGCCTACCTCCCCTACCTCCACATGAAAATCTGGAATAACAAAATCGATACGCAGTCAATGATTGTTTCACTCAGTTGTTCTTTCTTTTATCTACTGAATCATCACCTGAGCATTATGTGAAATCGAAAAATCCAGCAGCAATTCTTTATTCTCCAAGTCTGCTTCGAAAAATATGGGCTTGAAGATGTAGCCTTCAGAAATAGTGATCAATCAAATGTACATTCTTGAGGTGAACAAGCGAAATCTCCATCACTTACATGTTAGTTCCAGATTTTGACGCGACTAGTTGAATGGCAGCTCTCGGAAGGTGTTAACGACGTTAACTTTGGTCCTATCCGCGTCGCTTTGGAGAAGATCTCTCGATTCGCCGACAGCACCAGAAAACAACGAGAGGCGATCATTGAATTCGTCGCGCTTCTTCAATTAGAAGCTGACACTGCCACACAAGGGCTTCTAACGCAACCAAATAGAGTACTATTATACTTTTCTTGATTATTCTCTCATGACTAGTTCTTAATCACAAATCGAATAGTATTTCTTAGTACTGAGGACTACAAAAAGAACACTCGTATGGTGATTTAAGACAATGTTCGAAGTTTCATACATACTTATATGTATTAAGGGGCGGAGAGCACAGTGGTAGTGATGTCCGTTATCACGAGCATGGTGTTGGTTCGACTCTGCTCCGGGCTAGCCAAGCTTCTCATCCCTCCGGTGTGGGGAAATTGGTACCGGACTTGTCTGGGAAAAAGTCGCTCTCTGCAATCCATTTGGACTCAACCAGCATTCTACGACGTTCAAGATAAAATGAAAAACCCCAATCAGGAACCGAAGCCACACGTAAAAACGTGGAAGACCTTCGTGGTCGTTGTATGCGAGGAAACGAATCGAATGTGAGATGTGCTGGGATCCGCACAGTAGACCTAAAGACGGATCGAATAAAATAGAATAAAAATAAGAAAAAATTTATATGCATTTACTTATGCATGTTTTTCTAATCCACTATGGGTGGAGTTGGAAAAAATAGTTTTAGTTTCGGTTTTTAGAGAACATAACCACTGATTCATTGAATGTTATGTTCTGCAAGAACAATGACAAAGGACATGCAATACGTGCAATTTTGATTTTTGTGCTTTAGTTTTACTGCTCGAGTAGAGTAACTCCTCAGTTCGTGAAATAGTAACTGCGATTGCAGCGACTGTTGCGGTTTGGTTGGGTCGAGAGATGGTCAGATCGCGGTCTATCGCCACGAATGCTGCTTCTATTCAGCGACGAAGTGCTGTTAGCTCACCGTTCTCAGGCAACACCATTCGCCATCAATGTCGAATTGAAACTGAAAGGACTACTGGTTCGACAAATGCTTAACGGCGCGTATTGACACACTACCTTTCCTTACTCTTCAATCCTTTAGGTGGAGGACGGTGACTCATACGAGGTTACTGGAAAACGAAACGATGCATTCACTCTCCACTATGGCAGAAAATCCATAGTTCTAGCTAGTCCTGCCAAAGAACGATGGATAGAGGCTAGTTCATTTTTTTCAGATTTGTTACTGATTTAGTTACTAGATGAAGATGGGCTCTGGAGTTATTTTAGGATATTAGTTCTGCTGTAAAGCAACATGTGAAAAATCGCTTTGAGCTTCCATCTATCACAACTGAGAGCGATCACCGATTTCCAGACCTCGGACGCGATATTAAAGGTACTCTCAAGAAATGATTTCAGCTGTTTCTAGTTCTATTGTAGTTCATTCAGGTGGGACAGTGAATGAGTTGCAAGCGAAGGAGCGCCGAAGATTAAGTCCACTGCAAGTCTGTTGGTATCGCAAGACAACGCTTGGTATTCACCAAATTTATGATGTTCGTCAATTCAGAACACCGTTATGAAGCATAATGAAAACTTGTGGTTCTAAGACTGCAAATTTTCCACGCTTTCAAATCATTAAAAACAGCAAAACATTTTTAGGCAGAATTATTATGCCCATCAAATTTAACACCTACGTCATTTATGCCTATACCTTCAGATCCTTAAGTCTATTCAATATTAGAATACGTCCATTTTTAGATTGTCACCGTCTGTCAATCTGGATATCTTCTGCGGAAATTACGGAATTCGAACGGTTGGCAGAGATTGTGGACAGAACTCACATCTCACACGCTATTCTTCTATAAGACTCACAAGGTTGATTGCTGTTTCTGCCTTACTAGCTATAACATCTATCTGAACTCTCAATTTTGAAGGATATTGCACCGATAGCCAACTTGCCATTACTCGAATACAAATTATGCATGCCATCTCTTGCCGATCGCGTGCACCACTCTAATTGTTTCAAGCTCGTGTACTCAACTCATGAATACTTCTTCCGCACCACTGGATGGTATTCATTCCAAAGGTCAGTGAATCTCGCATTCAACAAGCAAGCATAAGCCAGAAAACAGATAGTGCTAATCAACAGCCTAACAAAAAGTCCAGTTAAATCCATTTCACCCATCATTCCTATTCAGGAATCTCTCTCATAGAGGAATTCTCCATAAGTCGCGAGGCAACATGGCGCGTTCCAACGTAGCGGATAAGGCATTTTACTTAGCAGTTGGTTAGCAGTAACGTCATGGTTTTCTGAGACAGAGGTAGATCCAAGGATGGACTCACTGTTTCTGCCGCGCCGATTAAGCACATACCTTCTGTGAGGGACGTGCTCACGCATGCGTCCATGATTGTCTTTTAGTTTACGAGGATGGCATTCTATGAGTAAATTCGGCCAAAAGTCTACAAGCAAATGGTAGGAAAGTATATGGGAGACGATTAGGAGATGATTCCGACAAATAAGCTCCCCATTTACTAGCGGAGGGACTGGCATACTAGCCGCGAGTATAATACGCAGCTCCCACGTTCAGTGCTCAACAAACTCTATACGTGTATCAAAGGCTAAAGGCAGTAAAACATGTGGACATTATTCACTTGATCTTGCAGAAGTCCCCGATAAGACACCGTTGTGTAGAATACGAAGAGATTGGCAAAATCTCAGGGAAATTCTAGGCCGGCTAAATCTGGAAGGACCAAGGTGAGGATTTGTAACTACAATGCACACTCTCTTGCATCTGTAGAGGACTCAGATGCAGACAGGAATGTCATCGGACTGGCCGAGACGAGAAGACGCCGCCCAAACAACATCGTCTACGACACCGAAGAACAAGATCGTCTACGACACCAAATGTTCCTCGGAGCATGAGGAAAAGAGGAGTCGGCGGTGTCGACTTTCTCGTCGGTGCGAGGTTTGCCATAAAGATCGATTCATTTGAACAACTAACAACCCGAATCGGACGTATACGGTTGAATAGATGTGAATCAATACCGACTTTGACAACCTTCATTGTCTACGCGCCAACATTTAGCTATGACGAAGACGAAGTCGGAGCATTCTATGTGGACTTGGAGAAGTTCTACAGCGAAGAACGTACATTCTATTAGCCATCATTGGAGATTTTAGCGCTGAAATTGGACTCAGAAGAACTTTTGAACAACGTCACATTGAGATCCACAGATTAGAATGGAAAAAGCAAGGTGAGCTGCTGTTTGAGTTTATCATAACGCTCAAGCCCATTCATAGCAACCCACAACTCCAGAAGCACCGTTCTCACCACTTGACGTAGGAGTCTCCCAGTGGAGAGATCCATAACGAAGTAAACCACATCACACTAAATCGAAGGTTTTGTCCAACTGATGACGCTGTTCTTCCAAAATTCTGCACAGCGTCACATCAAGGATGAATAGATATGTCGTCCTACCGGTTTTCTTTATCAAAATCCTACATAATATTTCGTCGGTGAACAACACCAGCGGTGAACAGGATAAAATTTCAACAACTGAACAACCCTCTGCTAGTTCTCATCAGCACACTGGCTCGGCTCTTCACACATTGCCTATTATAATGCATTGCTCCTATTAAATGTAAGACTAGTAACACTGCTCAGGAAGGGTAATGCTACGGTATCGGTAACTGTCGGTTAATCTGGTCGCTGTCTGGCCTCTATAAAATCTTCACACGAGTAAACAGAATTGACAGAACACTGGGCGACGAACAGCCATTTGAGCAAGTAGTGTTTCGAAAAGGATTCAGCACGATGGACCATATCCATATGGTAATAAGACTCGCCAGAGTATAAGAGATCGCTCTGTCTCAATTTCGCCGAATTAAAGAAAGCCTCTGACTAATTTTACAGAAAAGCAATCATGGAATTACAAGGATTTTTCGTAAGCTATATAGAAACTTCACAACAAAAATACTACCCTTCTGAAACGGCATTAACATGGACGTCAAAAAATAGATTAGGGATGGTTTTACTATGACGCCAAAATGAATTACTGCTATCCTCCAGAACGTCATCCGAACATTAGAATGCACGTAAGAGTGAAAATCAGTGGTCGTCAATTATATCACCTTCGTATCGGTGGTGACATCGTTCTTATAACCAAACAATAGTCAGTCTTAACGAATGCTGGTCAACTTTTGAAAAGACTGATCTTCGATTGAATCTCACAAAAACAATGTTAATGAGGAACAGATTGGCTACGTATGCCACATTCATGTTCAAAGGAGTGAATATCTTCGATTATTTCAGCTACGTCTATCTAGATCGGGAAATCAACATAATGAACAACTTAGCTCTAGAGTTGCGCAGAAGGAAACGAGATGCTAGGGAACTTTCAAGAGCATCGAACACGTCGTGAAAAGAAGAACGAAAACTCGACTCCGTGCTCAGCTTTTCGTCTCCACGATTCTTCCTACCTTAACGTATGCGTCAGAAACCTGGTCGCTGCGTAAGCGGAATTCAAGGTTAGTCATCCTTGTTGAACGCGCAGTCGAAAGGACGACGCTAAGAATATTCCATACCACGCAAATGAGAGAGGAGATTCGAATGCCCCACTTATGTCAATGATCAAAAATCAAAGATGCCAGTTTGTCGAAGATAACGTGAGACGGACATGTAATGCCTCTGAATGATAATCGATGGACAAGATTCGATAGCGGCTGGATTGCTTGGGATGTCAAACACACAGCAGAAAGACCACTAGCCCGATGGTCAGAGTTCTTCATGAAAACCCTAGAAGAGGAACATGATGCTCAGCGAGTCCCTGAAGCGGACAGAACCCGTTGGCCCATTCTTGCACACGAGAAGGACAAGTAGGCTTATTCATGCTAGCCCGAGTCACTTGACGATTAACGAGATGACGATCATAAGGTGATCATTCCTATGTGACTACAACTCAAATGTGTCAAACGTGAAATCTCTTGCCACTGAAGATCCCGTAGCTTTAGATCATGCGTTCAGCTTTCTTTTTTTAAAATTATCTAGTCCCTAAGAGTAACAACGGTCTCACATGAAAGCATATTCGCCATAAGCGTATTTCAGATGGGCTGAAGCCTTGCGCAAAGCTGCTATCTCGCAAGTGGTGCCCGACGTCGTCACTGCTCTTTCACTGAGAATTTAAACTACTAAGAGCCATACCTCTTGTCGCCTCACTGTTGTTGTCACTGCTTAGTGCTCACATTTGTTCTTTTTTTTTGCCCGTATTTGATTGCCAAGAACTTGAATCCTCTACGAAATTCATACTTATACTCCGTCATACCGATTGCTTCTAACGGTCTCCATGAGATCCTCAGGGTATTTGAGCTGCATTACGAAGAATATGAATGAATTTGTGCATAACCTTTCTTGTTTTCACTTCAAATTTTTATTATAATCAGAAAAAATACTGAGGTATATACCAAGTTATTAAGTTTCTAAAGCACTACAATACTTGGGCAGCTAACATTCAGCTATACAAAAAACAAAGCTCTTAAAATGAGCAAGCCATAAAAATAACAAGAAATGAAATCCCGTATGCCTCAAACACTTAGATTCGCGAGTATGATGGTTTTTCGACAATGGCCGATAGTTTTCATCGCCCTGAAACATTTCAGCAATAGAAAATTTCACAGCCTTATAGAATAGTCTAGTCTTTACGGCTAAGAGATTTCTATAAACCATTAGTATAGTTCTAAACCTACTTAACGTATTAAGGGCGAATAGCGTCAAGCATATCTCTCACATCGGACTGTGGAATGATTTTTCTTTGCCTCCCCGAATGGCTAGTATCGTCCGTGATTCAAACGCTTAATACCGGCCACTGTGCCGACTTTTAGGGAGCGTCCAAGTACATTTCATTAACTAGGAGACTTAGCCGAGTTAGAAACCTAACAGTCCTACTAGATAGAGCTTGCTCTATTGCTTATGTGTGCACATTATGCACTAAGTTTTACTATTGTCAACCACCCAACCACATTCCTTTCCACGCATGGTATTTTGCTCTGCATGTTTAATTGAATCAATTTCACTATTTCTTTATTGATACAATATTTATATATTCTTTGCGCTATTAAGGATCCATTATATCGATATCAAATGAAGGAAAAATCGATTACCGTTTGAAAATAGAAGTTTGCACATCTGACATAAAGGAACGATGCAGTTCTCGCTACAATTTCCAATACTTTTTCGAAGACAAAGAAATTTGAGGAGTTGAGGACTCAACACACCTAAAGAAGTTAGTAGCATCGTTGCTACACTTACTGTTCATTCTTCTCTTCAGGTTTCTACTTTGTACACGTTTACTATGAGTTCTACACATCACATCTAGATTTCGTTCAATAGCACATGTTTTAACATTTTCTGCTTTCTTAATTTCTAATAAGACATCCGACATCACTTCAAGTGCACCATGCCGTCAGCCTTCAGCGTCAAAACGGGTAAATAGTCTTCTTACTTGCCCCTTTCCTTCTACTTTCTCTTAAAGCGATTCGTCGTGATATTTACAACACACCGCTCTTCATAGCGCCAAGAGTGTGCATGAAGCGCTGACACCACCAATGAGTAGTGCTCTTGTACGGCAAACAAACCTAGTCCCACAATACAGAGAGTTGGAAAAGTCAAATGTATAGGTAAACCTTAACCTACAACTTAATTTTCATGTTTGTATTACACAGAACTTCAATTGGTGGTTATTTCGCAATTTTAAACTAAGCTAATCAATTGTCGTTAGTATCTTTGGAAGCAGAGGAGTAGGTGGCGTCGGCGTTCTAGCCAAAACGAGTTTGTCCATGAACATCGATTCATTCGAACAGCTTACAACCTGAATCGGACGTTTACGATTAAAAAGATGTGGAACAACACCGGCTTTGACAATCTTCGTCGTTTACGCGCCATCAAGCTATGACGAAGAAAAAGTCGAAGCGTTCAACATAGACTTGGAGAGGTTCTACAGGGAAGACCATACATTCTTTAAGGTTTCAAAGAACGGAGATTTCAAGGCCAAGATTGGACCAAGAAGAACGTCTGAGGAACGTCACATTGGGACCAACGGATTAGAATGGAACGAACAGGATGAGCGGCTCTCTGAGTTTATCATGGCCACCAAGACCATCCATGGTAACTCGCAATTCCAGAAGCCTCACTCTCAACGCTGAACGCGGGAATCTTCTAATGGAGAGTACCATAACGAAATAGACCACATCATAGTAAATAGAAAGTCTTGCCTAACCGATGTCGCTGCTGTCCCAAAATTCTACACGGGATCAGACCACCGCCTCCTTCATGCAAGATTTTATTTCTCGCGGAAAGGAGAAAAACGTGCTAAATTCAAAAACCGACGTCCCAGAACCACCACAAACTGGGACATATTCAACTCATTAGTCGGCTGTTGGAAAGAAGCCGTTACCGATAAAATCGACGAGGAATACAATCAGCTCATTGAACATTTTCACCATAGCGCTATGAAAGCTTAGAGTTCGAAAGTCACCAAGAGACGTCTGTCACCAGAAACTCTAGAGCTAATACGCCAGCGTGTAATCGCACGAGCTGCAGACAACCGCGAACAAACGTCCGAACTTGCGAAACAATGCAGACCGGCGATAAAAGAAGATCTCAAAAAGAGAAAAGCAGCAGTAAAGGTCGAAGCTGCAGACGCTGGGAAAAGCATTCGCAAACCCCGCCGAAGCTTCGCCAATTACACGACCAAGATGATTGCACTTCCACGCCCAGACGGAACAATAACAGAAAGGCAATGGAAAAAATCATCCACGAATACTACTCAGATCCCTTCGATACCCACGTCCACCTCCCGTCGTATGAAATAAAGGAGGATGGATATGTTGTACCACCGGTTCTCTCTTCCGAAATCCGGCATGCCATTTCGTAGGTGATAAATCGAACAGCACCAGGTCAGGACAGGATAGCATCAGAACATCTGAAGAACCTTCCGCCAGTCCTCGTAAACACACTGGCTCGGCTCTTCACACATTACCTGTCTGAATACAAGGTCCCTACTCACTGGAACACAAGCAAGACCGTGTTGTTGTTCAAGAAGGGCGACCTACACGATATGGGTAACTATCGCCCAATCTGCTTGCTGTCTTCTACAAACTTTTCACTGTCTGTCTTCTACAAACTTTTCACTCGAGTCATCTTAAACAGGATTGACAAAACACTGGACGAAGGACAACCATGCGAGCAAGCAGGGTTTCGAAAAGGATTTAGTACGATGGACCACATTCACACGTTAACAAGGCTCATTGAAGTATCGCGAGAGTACAAGAGACCGCTCTGTCTCACTTTCATCGGCTTAGAGAAGGCCTTTGATTCAATGGAGATAGAAGCAGTCATTGAAGCCCTCGGTAGTCAAGGAGTCCCTACTCAGTACGTAAAGATTCTTCGTGAGCTGTACAAAAATTTCACAACCAAAATTTCACCATTCTACAACGATATTACCGTTGACCTCAAAAGAGGAGTTAGGCAAGGCGACATGATCTCGCCAAAATTATTCACCCCCACCCTCCAGAACGTAAAGTGAACATTGGAATGCGATAATATGGGAGTGAAAATCGATGGTCGGCAGATACACCTTCGCTATGCTGATGATGTCGTCCTTATAACACCAGACATTAGCCAAGCGGAACGAATGCTTGCGGACTTTGATAAAGCGTGTGGAAAGATTGGTCTTCGACGAAATCTCCGGAAAACGATGTTCATGAAGAACGGATTGGTTTCGTTTGCCCCATTCACGCTCAACGGAACGAATATCTCCGAATGCTCCAGTGATGTCTATCTAGGTCGGGAAATCAATATGATGAACGACTTAGCTCCAGAGTTGAGCAGAAGGAAACGAGCGGCTTGGGGAAATTTAAAGAGCATCGACGATGCAGTGAAGAGAATAAAGAACACCTGACTCCGTGGCCACGTTTTCGAGTCGACGGTATGTCCTGCCCTAACGTATGCTACAGAAACTTGGTCGCTGCGTAGGCAGGATGAAAGATCATACAGCGTTATTGAACGCGCAGTCGAAAGGACGATGCTAGGAGTATCCCGTTTCACACAATTAAGGAATGGAATCAGAAGCTCCGACCTACGTCAACGATCAAAAATCAAAGATGCCGTTCTATGCGCCAGACAGTCGAAGATAAGGTGGGCCAGACACGTAATGTGTTTGAATGATAACCGATGGACAAGAGCCGTTAGTGACTGGATTCCTCGAGATGTCAAACGTACTGCAGGAAGACCACCGACCCATAGTCAGAGTTCTTCACGAAGAGCCTAGAAGAATGATATGATACTCGACGAGTCCCTAAAGCGAGCAGAACCCACTGGGCTACTCTTCCACGCGATAGGGAAAAATGGAGGATTTACTGGCGCCCGCTCCACTCACTGGACGATCAACGGAACTGCGGGTGATACAAGTGATCTTTGGAAGTCTTTTATATGGCTTTTATCTTATCACTGAAAATGACTCCGTCTAACTCGACTATGCCAATTGTGCTTCGATAATGATAATTCGTAGCTCCTGAGGTTACCGTCCATCACTATGGTCGAAGACTATCACTATTTAGTCGAAGAAGTCTTCCAAAGTTGAAGAATGTCCGAGATTGCAGAACTCTACTTAGCTCGTCGACGAATTTTAGCTAAATTGTAGTGAAGACGGTCTGTAGAAATCAATGGGAAAGAAGCACTGGTTGAGTGAATGTAAAAAACTTAGATGAGTACAATGATGAATGCAGATGACGATGACAACGATAGTGATAGTAATAAGTGATCAGGTATCACGGCGCCAACCGAGGACAGGACACTGAAGAATGAAAATAAAGGGTTTGCGAACGACTTCTGTTTGATTTTAGCGGTCAGTTCATTTGCTTCAACTATGTTTAACTGATATTTGGCAACTAATAGTTCGAGACACGGGGCAGCAGAAAAACAAAGTTTGGAGAGCCAATAGTGTTGAAGAGATGAAAAAACCACAGGATTGTATATTCAGACATGTATAGCCAGATTTTCGCAATTAAAGTTTTGAAGTTCGACTTGTTCCTTCAACATTCCTCTCGAACAAAATGTAGTGCTAACAGATTGATTCAAAATGATGCTAGTATATCTATGCTTTGTAGACAATTCATGTCATAACAGAGGGGACAATGTACAAAATTAATCTTCTTGTCAATCTTGCTTTTAGGAACTCCACCGCAATAAAAAAAAAGCCTGTGTATTGACGAATCAGATGTGATGTTTATAGGGAAGGTCGTCTTCTAGTAGTAGCTCTCATGTGAGAGATATAAGTATGGCACCAAGCTATTCAAAATATGCCCTCGAAGCGAATACGTGCACAAGCTGCTGGCGTATGCTGGAAAAGATGCATCAGGAATTCGAAGTCTAGCAGATTCGGTAGTCAGGAATTTGATGGAAGATTTTATTTTTTGGACGAAGAAAGACACTTATATACAAATAACTCGTGTATAAGCACTTCCTTCATCAATACAAGAACCACATGGTTGGCAAATGCAGAAGAAATAAGACAGCACTTCCTATGGGGGCGATACTCCACAACGAGAAGAGGATGCGTCGTACAGCAGAATAAGTGGATTAGTGGAGCTGAAGTATAAGAATAGGATGGATATCGCGTCATGACATCTACAGTTCACGACGCTAGACCATTTAATTCGCCAAAACACGAAATCATTAGCTGGCAGAAGGGAAGAAATTTATAAGTAGACACCTCGGTCTCTAACCGCTCATATGTTAGGAGTAGAAGGAAATGGTGCGAAGTTCTTGTTTTTCCATATTTAATAAGCATTTTTTTTATCCATTACTACTTCTTACTATTTTGTACGATCCCTTGATCCCTTTCTCGCTGATTATAACTACTTCCGTTTAAACAATTGGAATTTGTAAAATTGAAACCCGCCGTCGATCGGAAACCTTAGAGGAAAGTTATGAAGATGAAGACGCAGAAAAAAATGTGGTGTCTTACTGTCAAGAGAAATATTAAGTAGTGCGCACATGTTTGCTTCCTTATATTTCATAAAAATCATCTTCATGACTTGGGTAAATTACCCTTCCTCCACGTAGTCACTTACTGCTTTCTAAAGGCATGAGGGATGTGCTACACCTAATTGCACGTAATCTCGGTCGACGATCCCAAAGCACAACTATTATGGGACTTGTTTTTTTTATTGCTGATTGACCATTGTTGGTTACATGTAGGAAACAGTTATGATTATTTGTCTACGTTGGAGCTAATGAAATAAATGTTTTTCTGCAATTCAGCATACACTTTCTCTCTTCTCAAGGACCGGTGGATATGCCAGGCGAGTTTTTCCGGGGAATGATCTCTCTTCGAAAAAGGGAACTGTCACATCGTTAGTGCGCCCCACCAATATTGTTTCACCAAGACCACATTTCTCGAGATGTTCCTAGTAAGTACACAATTTAGACGCCTTGACCCTATGTTTACATCTTTTATGTGGTATGCATTTCCGTAATTCAACTCTATCTCTTCTAAATGGTTCCCCCCATGAAAGCAGACAGTATGGGATGCTTATCCGCTGTGATAGCTAAAGGAGCAGCATTCACAGAGTCGATAAAGGCATACCACTTATAGAATCGATCAGAACTCAAATGAGGATTTCCGCACGTAGTCTTCAAGTTGTTTCGTTAACCTAGCCAGGCCTCCGAACTTTTAACAAATTTACTACACGAGGCGTTTAGTGGCTGTACGCTCAGACGATGCCTAACTTTCAGCTTTTACGGATTTGCTGTGCACTAATCAATAATTTTTCGATTACTAGAGGGTATGGCCGGTTTCGAAGATGGAAATATTTTAGATGAGACTTTGCTCTATCGTTCTCTAGGTATGAATGCTATGCATGTTATCATTTATATTACGTGTTACTATGGTCCGCCATTAAAACACATCGCATTCAACATGTGAAAGGATTTGGCAGCCTATGTTCAGTTTATTTCGGTACTTTTTATACCCGTATATTCCATACGATAACCATGAACCATCGTAGTGATTAAAATGAAGTAGTAGTTAATGGTTAGTCAAATTACTGGTTATCGAACTTGTGTAAGGTTTCCTGTAAGCCACCAGGTCTAGGAAACTACTTCTCATAACAGTCCCCAGGATCGACCTTCTATTAACCTCGGTATTGGAGTATGAATACTTTGTTTTCTTCTTCAGCAATCGCGAGGTTGTTATACAGCATAAATTTATTTCCAGAGAAGAGTATCGAATGCCTCCGCAGTGCAAGCTATTCACGAACTTCTTGTTAAACATGAAAGAGGAATACTAATGCATGGCTTGTCTATTCAGCAGCTTATGGCTCTCTTAAAAGAGTGCCTAAACTGCTCGATCTTCAGATGGTCTGGGAAATATTACGCACAAATGAGAGGGCTGGCAATCGGACAGTGGTTGGCACCAACACTCGCCATTGCGTTCGTGTCTAGAATAGAAGCCCCGGTTATCGAGCTCCGGCCACTACTCTACTGCAGGTATATAGATGATTGTTTTGTCACCTTCCCTACTCAGGAGGAGATGGACAAATGCTTTGAATTATTGAATGACCAGTCTGAGTATATTAGATTCACTCGGCAAAAGCCGAAAGAGACCTGGCTTCCATTTCTTAAACTTCAAATCAACTTGTCAAATAGCGGTTACATGACAAAGTGGTACTGAAAACCAAGTAACAAAAACATCCTGGTTCATTTCCTTTCTTCCCATCCACCACACACAAAGAGGGCGCTTGTGAGAAAAATGTTTCGAACAGCTACCTCAGTGTGCACAAACAGGGAACTAAAGGAAGAATCACGCGACTTGGTTCGGCAAATAGCCATCTCCAGTGGCTACGAAGTAGTTACCGCACGAGATAAGTTCAAAAGGAGAGCGACGCGCCGAAGCGAAACACTTGGCCAAAAGAAGGTCCTGTTTATGTTGCCCTATATTAGCGATGAAATAAGTATAGCTATAAAACGATGCCTAAAAAGGGCAGGACTAGAGGAATCGGTAGCGATAATCGTAACCGTTTGTATGACCATTTATGTGAAACAACAAATTGCGTAATTTATCCTTCCGGCAGCGACGGTGATTGCATGAGTTCAGGTACGATATACCTGATCTCTTGCAAGGATTGCGGAGATGAATATATTGGCGAAATTCAGGGAATTAAGATATAGGGCAATTATTAGCATTTTCATCAACAGCAGCAAATTTCGGCTGTGGAGTTTTCGGTAAGATGCGCTTCAAAAAATTTCTCATAAAGGCAAGTCTTCGGAGGACATGAATCCCAAGAGCAGACAACATTTTTTTGAGCGGACCAGTGCAATGAAAGAAAGTGTGCACCATCATTCTCCTGATCAACTTCTCACAATTGTTAGTAATGGAAACTATCCCTCTGCTTCGGCGATAGTATGACGTTTACGTGCGATAAGCAAAGCTTGATTGTTCGAATTCCAAGTACGTACGAAGTGTAAACACCAATACTTTTTATCCAGTTCAAACGTGAAGCATTGCTGTTAAGGAAATAATTTGTGTCGTAATGTATCGTCAAAAGCGACTGCCATATTTCGAGACTACAAGTCTTGGCAACTTATGTTCTTCATTCACTTCCAACGGTATCCTTCGTTGTCCTATGCGTCTTCTAGCGTTTTTCAAACGTACCTAATCATTGTGGGCGATGGCGAAAATCTCGTTCACAGTCAACACACGTTGCTGCCAGAATTTGCTAAGGTTCTGGAACCCTTTTGCGACAAAGCTGATTTTCCGAAATCTGATGATAATTTCGCGGTCAACAGAGGATTTGAGGAGATCGGAACATTATCTATCTATAGAAGAGGATCCTGGAGTCCCGAGGTCAACCTGGCCAAACTCTGCTTAAAGTCTTCACCACTATAGGAAGCCGCGACTTTTGTGGATCACAGGAAGATTTGCTACGATGTCACTTTGATACCAGGACGGCGGTGAATCCTGGTATTGGTTACTCTTAGCTGGGCTTCCTGATGAAAATGCCGGACTACTCAGCTTTGAAGACCCTGCGAGGAGATGAATCTCCCCGCTGTAAATCGCAGCCCGACATCGAGGAACACCTCCCAGCCACGATGAGGCGGTAAACCATTGCGAGGTCCAATCATTATAGCAGTTCGTAATGAAGCAATAATCGACTAGTGGTCGAAAATTGAGGATCTGCTGCGTATCGGACCAACTATTGCGGTAAGAGGATGGGTTTTGGCAATCGGCTAAGCGGAGCTACTTACTTTCCATTCATATGCTCTAAGATGTTGTATGTGTTGTACTATGTTTATCAGCTTTTCCAACTATTGTCTACGACGAAAAAAAAAATCGTCCACCCTACAAACATATTACCGTCAACTACTGATAATCGGTTCCGGACCATATTTCTTTCCACTCATTGCACACTACTGCTATACTCATCACGTCATCGATCATCGCACCAAAAGGAATGTTGTGCATTCTTCCCATTCAGTGCATTTCCTCGATACGAGGAGGTCGGTGTCCCATCCGAGGGTGCAGCAAGCCGATTGCGATCGGGTCATCAATTATTTGGTAGAGCATGTTTATTCGTCACGAATAGGACAGAATTGCTTGCGGGAGCACTACCACTTAACCTATTTCTTATGACCAGGCCTTATTTGTTCAATAAAGTCATGTTCATCAACTGCAGCAAATTCCGTCTAGAAGCTAAAATTGAAGTGCTTTTCACTTGCCTCGGGCATTTCCTTGAGCCTCTTCCTAATACCAAATACATTCCGATAAGCTCTGGCCAGTGATGTGAAGATTTCACCAAGCGAGTTATAGTAGTTCGAAATGAAGCAATAGTCGAGTATTGATCGAAAATTGAGGATCTGATGCGTATCGGACCAACTAGCGGACCTACTTACTTTCCATTCGTACGTATGCTTTAAGATGTTCTATGTGTTGTACTATGTTCTATTAACCTTTCCACCTTTTGCCTATAATGAAAAAAGAAATCTTGTCCACTCCGCAGCCATATTGTCGTCAGCTACTGATAATCGGTCATTGCACACTACTATTATTCTTATCATAGCGATCAACACAGCAAAGGGAAGATACCGATTTACATGGTGAAAGCGTGCAAGATCTACTGTGACCACAGAAAGAATGTGTAAATACGTGAACTCAGTATCTAAAGATATTTTAATTTGATTCAGTTGAACAGAATGAAAGTGTCCACACCTACAAGTGGCCATGGTCTCGAAGGCAGGTCAACATTCAAAACAACAAGACATGGGGCCGAGTGTTGTAGTTATCTACATGTTACGACGCCAAATCTAATGGAATACGTTCCAAACGGGCCAGAACCAAATGCCGCCAGTACAACAAATATTTCTGTGTAGGTTGTTTCAGCAAATACCAGAGAGAAGATTTCAGCGGTTGGAAAATTGCAATAGCTGTGAATGTACGTAGATTGCGTGCCAGAAGTGTACATTGGATAAAGAGACCATAACATAACAGCCTCTCGAAAAACTCACTCACTCAAAGCAGTGAGCTGTTGATTATGTAATTGCCATGAAGTTTTTCGTCTTACTGTAAGTGTTATTGAAGTGTTTGGCCTAATAAATTGTATATCAGCATACCCTTCCAGGCTCTGAAGAAGGCGATTCTGCCGAAACGTCAACTACCGTTGTATTGTATTCTATTGTGTGTTTTTCTATGGAAGTAAATGTATGCTGTATAACAACCTAGCGATTGCTGAGCAAGAAAACAAAACATTCATACTACTTATTATGGGAGCTCTCCTACGTTGATCTGCGATTACCTATCGAATGGATTGTACAAAGTGACGAAAAATCTCTGTAACCAAGATGTTGTGAATATGTGAAAAAGTGCTTTGGTGAATTTTAAAAGCTGTAGCTTGAAAAATGCTTTTAGCAGCACATTCCAAACATCAGCGAAAGAGTATACGAGTAGGAATTGAGGACTGCCTTAAACCATGCAATGCGAACCATCGACGAAATCGCACTTACGATCTTCTCACACACAATTTTCAATCCTGTTGACGTTAGTTATATATGCACAATTGAATAACATGTATAAAAGTCTTCTTGGTGGCTTGTTATGTTGTATCCAGCCGATATATTTAAGTTCCGTATTTTAGTGTGTATCGTCAAGAAATAAATTCGCCCAAAAACTTTTTTTATAAATTACTAATTGTAGAGAACGACTTGAACAGCCTCCAACTAGCTACCGAATGAGTATATAACGCGTGGTAAAAAAAAAAAATTTCTCTTACCCAAGGAAATGAAAGTGTGCACTACATCGCACTAGTTAGCACTAGTATACACATCGTCCACGCGTGGCGCCAGAATAGGTGTTAAAATTTAAAACTTCAGAAAATTTAGAAAAAAAATAGCGAAACACAAGTTTCCTAGGTTCCATAAAACAGGAATTCCGCGTTGGTACGGAAATAAGTCTCTTATGATCCGAAACATGCTTCCTTAAATTTGGAAAGGCACAGTAGTCTCGGTCATGTTCAATCATTTGACGAACATAGTCGTGAATATGTCACGTTTGGGTTATCCTAAACACAATTTCGAGAATATGGAACAAAAATGTAAGTTATTACTATGGTGAGTGGGCCTGTTACTGCTTCGGTATTGTTGAAATCCGTGTAGTCCTCTCATATACCTCCCTATCGGTGGGCTTTACGATACCAAACTTCTCGGCTGCGACAAGACCCCTCTTTGCCTAAATTACGGAGGTACAATAAGAATCTGATCCCTAGATCTCAACACACTCTTTATTTTTACATATCATATAATTATCTCTTTGAAGTATGCACCAACTTGATCAATTGCTCCTTTCCTTCCTGCAGTCATTACTTCCATCTTCGCTATCGCAATAAGCACTCGGAACAATTCGGTCTATAAATATGCAGCTATTTCATTAGTTTCCTTATAAGGCAACAGAACTCAAATGCTTACTGAAATGATTTCAGAGCAAAGTTTTTCATCACTCTCCATGATGTTAGCAATTGCCATAAGTCCTCTTTCTTGAGCCTAAACAAAAGCACTGTGTAAAAAACAAGCTGTACAATTTCTAAGCAAGAATTCGTGACTAAACATTAACTGAATCAAGCCATCATAAGATAAAATACTCAACTTTTCTCCACAGAGTAAGCTACACTACAAGCACATACTACAGCTATGAATAAATGAACCTAAGAAGATAAGTTCTTTCCGAGTAAATCGGATAAACATGTTTTCTTTGTTGCAGATTCTCAAACGACATCTCAATGCTTAGGGTTCAACATTATGGATATAAGCAAAAAGATTTCCCTTAAAAATAGCCGCAGATGACCAATACGAATTTACCTCAGCATCTTCGTGCATGGAAATTTCTTTCAGAATTTTTGGCCAACTTGTAATTTCCTCGAAAATGCGACGGCACGCATTCACATCCTGTGTAAGAATAGCGAAAGCTGCATTAGCACACCTTGCTAACCGCACATCCTCTTCTGCTGAATATAGGACCCACAACTTCAGTTTGTCCGTCCCTTTCTATAATTGCTTAAATATATCCTACCATTTTAAAATGACCATCCAGTTTGAGAATACAGGAGCTAAAATTACCAACATGATGCACACGAAATGGATAAATCAGGTTGAGATAGGCACATCAATATAACATACATTCCTCTTCTGAGGATTCTGTTATAGCAAACAATATTTCATGGGACGACAGACATCATTACAAAAAGGTTTTATTATCCACTACCTACGAATAGGTACTTGAACGAGTCAGCGTGAAAACTCGACCGAACAACTACATATGTAAGAGGAGTGACACTGCATAACGAATAATATACAACCTTGTGAAGAAAAATAAAACTAATCACACAAACCTTAATAGTGTCGTTAAAAAACTCGTCCAGAAACAATAGATTGAGGAGAAGTTCAGCTGCTGCTGCACGAAGATGGGGGTGATCAGTCATGAACCAGAATTCTTCAATGCTTGGCACGGCTCTCTCCTTTATGATACGACGGCGAACAGAGTCGCTCATACTTGCCTTAACAAAAAAAACTTTGCGCAATGATAAATCCAACTAAGGTTCAAGTTTCACCAGACTACAAAAGAATAATAATAAAAAAACCAACTAGATTGGTAAGTGTGACTAACGCATCATAATTCGACCTTCCTTCAATATCGGGGTGCAAGAGCTGACACAGGGGTTTAACAACCTAAAGTCAAATTTTCACGTCATCTTCCAAAATTACGGAGAAAAGTAGTTACCAATTCAGGAAAACGAAATGAATAAATTAATGAGATGTTGGTAAACAGCCTCATACAGTTCGTTGCTTTTTTGACTGGTATTCCGCTCACTTCATACGCCCGCTGGCCAGGAAAGGCTATTTCTGGATTAGCTTTAGCTCCAAGCTTCGCTAGTGCATGCGCAGCCTTAATTTTTCCTTCGGATGTTGCTTCCTTTGTCAAACGAAGGCAGAGCTTTGTTCCTCCTTCACTAATTATTCGCCCTCGTAAATCTTCAATTTCCGAGAATGCAAGCATTGCTCTGAAACCGCACCTATTTCGAGAAAAGTCGGCCTATTTTTCAAATCACTAAACTCACCGAGCAATTAGTTCTAGAGCCTTATGTGATTCCGTTTTGCTAATTGCCACGCAAGCAGCAACAGCTCCCTCCTCTACTAAACAACCAACACGCTTCGCCACGTAGTCATCGGTGTCCTTCGGGTGAACCTCTGGCACATGATGTTTGGCGAACTGCAAATAAAAACTTCAACACACTGCAACAACAACATCTAATAGCAGCGTTTCCCATTTTTACATATAACGTCGATGTTAATATACAACATACGATCCACGATTAGCGTGGAGCCCGAGTGGGACGTCTAACTTTGTATCGATGGCGCAGTTGCTAAGTTCGTCTGCCATTCAAGTACATCGCTGTCAGCGCATATTGAATGACGCTGGTTTTACGATAACCATCGAATTTGGGGAGTTAAGAGCATGAAGTACACTCAGTATCTATTTCATTATGGCTGCACACGTCCGCTTCCTTGTTCAGCATCCGATTTCCTTATTGTAGATTTACATTGCAAAATGATTATCGGAAGTACAACTATACGATAAAGCGTACATCTTAAAAGTTTTAGGTGCAGGTTATAAATGTAAACGAGTAAATTAGTAAGTTATAAAAATTGTAGGTTGTCAAATGAACGTTTGTTCAGCAAAAAGACTGCAACGAAGCGAATTGACGAAAGATTACGAGCGTAAGAACTGAGCATTGTTTTTAAAGATACATCTTGATGCCGTTGAACATAGAGTTACACTAAAATTACATCTACAAAAGTCTCCTTACCTCCCAACGGTTTACCGCCTCATCGAGGCTGGGAGGTCTTCTTGAGTGCAGGGCTGCGGGAAACAGCGAGAAAATTCATCCCACCGACAAGGTCTCCCAAGCTAGGAAAAAATTTGGCGTTTGCATCAGGAAGCCCAGTTAAAAGAAAACCAACGCCATTATCTGTCGCCGTCCTGGTACCAAACTATTCGCATGGTGGCAAATTTTTCTCTGATCCACAAAAGCGGCGAATGCCTGCGGTGATGACGACCTGGCGCGGACTTTGGACTGGCTGACATCGGAAGTTCGAGGGACCGCAACGGCTAAACTATCAAAACTCCGAAAGCTGGAGATTACGCTGGGACCCGCACAACCAGTGAGGACGGGCCATCCATGCATCCAAACAAATAAATAAGTCTTCTTAACGGTTTACCCACCTTATCCTGAAAAAGTGCCGGTCGTATATCATTGCGTAAGGCAGAGTAGGCATGAGAAGGAAACACATCCAGAAAGATTAAATAAAAGATAAAAGATTAAAGATTTTTTTCAAATGATTAAATGGTAGAGAACAGCTTTGGTCCGACCCTGGTGCACTATCGATCCGTGCTTGACTAGCTATTGAAAGGATACACCAAGCATGGAAAAAAGCAGTATGTGGCAAAATAAGGCTTTGTAGAAAAATGCATCAAAGTCACTAAGCCTCGATTAATTCTGTTGCCAAGGTGTGCATTAAAACCAACGAACTTCGCATGTTATGTGCATAATTTGTAAATAAACACTAGAAAATCCACAAGAGTCGCAATGACAACAATAAACTACATAACATTCAAAAAGAAGCACCTGTGCAAGCTTCACCATTTCTTCATTCACCTCCGGTTTCTCGAAAGAATTTGTAAGATTCACATATATACTTGCCAAAGTAAAACTGAAAGCAGGAATTCCATAACGTACGAATGTAAACAGGAAAGATGGCGATGATGAGAATAGACGTACACACAGAGCGCTCCGGCAGATTGCGCGAGACAAAACAACGCCCGAAGAAGAAGCGAGTCCTCTGCGATCCACTCCTTCACATCCGCGTCCAAAGACAGGTACGACAGTCCCTCACAAGCGAATCTTCTCACATCAACACTATACTTGCTGTAATCCAATAGAAACTTTTTGCAAGTCCGGGCTAGTTTCAAAGATGCTCCTTCGTTCATTGTAGCACGAGAAGCATCATCACCACCAGCAGCAGCACATTTGCATAAACCCTGAACATACCCAGTTCTCAAAGTACAGTAGCTTAAGTGAATATTTTTATGAAACAAGAAACAAAAACTCACTACTAAGGCTCGCACTTTAACGTTTTCGTCACTGGATTCATATAGTTTTCTGAGAACTGGCAAACCAACCTTAACAAGAGAAGTGCAAGATGTATACAAAAGCATATCTTGTAAAATAGAAACCCAAACTAACCTTCAAGATAGAAGTGGCTCTTTCGTGCTTTACTACTGTCATCACAATGAGCTCTGCAGCAATACTCTTGAAATAAAAAATAGAAAGGGTAAAAGATTAAACACGAGTGGGTAGTCAAAACCTGCATGAGGCTATCCGATGAAGCGGCCATTTCCAGCATCACAGCTGTGACTTGATCATTAGTTACGAGATTCACACCAATATCCACGGGACCCTGAAATGCGCTGAGCATCACACAATTATCTCAGCTCAAAAAACCGAGAGAAAGGATACCTGCAGCATAGTGATCAATAATGATGCCAATTTTATCCGAACTCTGCGATCTTCCTTATTGTCGACAGCGCTTGCCATCAGTTTGCTACAAGTTCGATCTATCAAATAACCAAATTCAAAAAACCAAGTGTGCTTCTACTTACTTGAAGAACCAGTCAACCTTCTCTTTGTATTTCATTCTCTTGGAGTCGAAAACCTGGAGCAAGAAGAAACAAGACTCTTCATTACATTATACAGAGTACAGACCCCGAATAAGAGATAATGAAAATCTCAAATGCAAGAAAAACGGATGTATTACAACCACAATGGTGCTGAGATATTTACAGAACTCCGGACCGCAGGTGTCTGCGGTGGGGAGCGAACGCGGTATTACCCCTATCCGGGTGCTCACGCGTTCACCACCACACCATGCGGGCCCTTCGTTTCGCCTTTCTCTCAGCTATTATTCCATCTACCAGTGCAATCAGCAATCACCCGTTAACGGAACTGATCTGGAGACACTAAATCTGCAACGAACCCAATTACAGACCAATGTATGTTTCGTGAACGCATACCATGTCTTCATCCAAACGTTGAAGGCAAATCGCAACATGTTGTCGAGTCTCGTGAGAGACCGGATAGTCGCACTGCTCTGGAATCTGCGACGCCACATTCAGAAGCGACAACAGTCCTAGCATACAGCTGGTATAGCGCTTCCATGGATATTCCCCATAACATATTTATAAAGTAAAAACCTTGGTCTTCAACAAACTTCCATGACCACCCTCTAGGAATCCCGCCATCCATGTGCATCAGGTTCTTTAGCAAAAGATCGATAACCATTTCACGAACCTAAAAGTTACCAGTAACTTTCAAAAGAAATGAACACTGTTATGCAATAGAAACTAAACTATTCTTAGAATCACTTTGCATAAACCCATAACACGAACGAAAAGAACATACAATAGCTGTCACATCTTTGTCAGTTAGCATTTCTTGTAACTCCAATATCATGCGAATAATCCACAGTTTGTTGGCTGAAGCAAGAGAAAATTAGTTAATTACAAAATACGAAAATTTGTGCTCTTCGAGAAATCTTGGAATTTTACCTTCAGCAACTTCTGGGTCAGGTTTAATTTCCTTTGTTCGATCCATTCCAGCCAATGCATTAAATTCTCTTTGCACTAGCAAGCCAGCAGCATCGACATACTCCTTAGAATCTCTGGCACACATAAGACGACAAACTCGACGTGTAGAACGCAAGCCATCTGGGTCATGCATCGACAAGAACAATAAAGCCTAGAAAAAAACGAACTCCGGACCGTTTAAAAAAATATTCAAAAAGGCAAAACTATGTCAGATCATACCCACCCTTCCTTTGTTTTTGATCAATTCGTCGAGAATTCTCACAGCTGCAATGGAGATTTTCAAAGGCACATTATTACCTTCAGCAGCCGCTAACAAAAGTGACACAACATTCCCCTGGAAACATCCTATATGGACCATTAATCCAGAGTTTAAAACCAAGAGTGGTGATAGAGCCGTAAAATAGACAAATCATGTATACGAAATAACCAACAGCGTTCCAAATCCGGGCTGCTCCAACTTCAGTTTCCCTAGCGAGAACGAGAAGATTGTTGAAGGCATAAACAAAATATACTGGACTACTGATAACTGCGTAAATTGAAGCAACTGTCGGAAATACCTGCAGTTTTTGCTCCATGTTCTTAGCACCGCATTCAAATGCCAAGTAACTCATTTCTTTCACTTTGTTATCCGTACTGGTAGCTTTCTTCACTTTTTCGTTATTTGCAACAAGTAGACGTTGAAGCAATTCCGAAATCGATCTGCAAGGAATTAGTGATCGACGTCTGACTTGCAATAAAACGATAGAAACCGACTTGTCTTTAGGGCTAAGTCTAAAAGCCTCTTTAGCGTCCTTAAATGCCGCCCCAACATTATCGAGATGTTCACGAGCAACAGCACGACGATAAAGTGCCTTCGTATCTGATCCATTATATTCGAGAGCTAAAACAGATTATAACAAAAGCAATAGGCGACACTAGACATTCACATGATGTCTCAAGAGATCTGACTACAAGAGAGATGTTCCCCGAGTTGTCGAGTCAAAATGGATCAACTGGAAGGAGGGGAGGGTGGAATTGTAATTTGTCACCACCCAGGAACCAACATAAACTGATGATCATTAATGCTTGGAAAACAAACAGGAAACACCTGAGTATGTCAACCTTAAGCAAAGATATGCCAGGCATAGTGAATCCTATTCACTATGAAAAATCCGAAAAAATGGCAGAGATACCAGTGCTGATCAATCCCTGAGGGATGCGCCATGCATTCGATTTCACTAAACATCGTTTAAAGATGATTGAATGCACATCTGGCCTTTACAATAACTCGTGGTGGCCTACCGATACATCGAGCCAGTGCTGTTATATTACTAGAAAAGTATGGTACAAATTTGCCCACCCAGGAAGGATGGAAAGCTTGGTCGGACACGGGCGTCGATCTCATGTGTGTGTTGCAAGGGGCCTCCTACCACTTCGCCACACGAGACCATAAAAACCTTCGACGAGAAGGCACAAGACTTCTTATTTCACGACTATGAAGTGCTGAATTAACGAATTCCAAAAATCGCATTCTAGTCCTTAAAACTACGCTTTATAAGTCGAGCATCGCATCTTCAGTAACTAAGAGACTGAACAAAACCGGGGATTTTTTTTTGTTGTGCAGGAAAAAATGATGTTCCCCTCAAAAGCATCGTTTGTGCTTGCAGCTGCTGTTTTCAATTTTTCTGGAAATCTTAACTGAAAACAACCTTGAGAGTGAAATGAAATTCTTTAGGAATTCTCTAGACCTATCAAATCGCCTGCCACTGCGACATACATGTGGAAACGATCCCCGCGCCTATGGCCCACCATGCCTTTCATCTCTCCGGGGTCAACAAATTGGTACTAAACTTGTCTGGGAGGATAGCAGTACTGGTTCGATACATCGGTAGATCATCGCGAGTCATTGTAAAGGCCAGATATCCAACCAATTACTCCCAACGACGCTTAATGAAGTCGAATGAGTCACATCCCTCAGGGATGGGTCAACGCCGAGAGCTCCATCTTTTATCCTTTATATGTTTACTATGCGTTGCACGTCGTTATAGTTAGAATTTTTTTAGGCGTGTATATGTTGGAGTTACTATTTACTTACTTATTTACTATTACTATTTTGTGTTTGTTTGTAGCTGCTTATTTCTAAATTTTCTACGATTTTATCTATATCTGAAGAGACCCCCGACACCATTTAAAGTACTTCAGATCCCGTCACTCACCAAGGATAGAAGGTAAATAGCTTCCTTATTTGTCTTCCTTTCTATTTTTACTTCAAGGGTCTAGTCAAACATATTCTGTTGTTTGACAAACGGTGAGCAACATCAGTAGAGATGGCCTGTTGCTCAACACAACAAATTTAAAAAATTGTTATCTCCGCCGTACAATTATATTCGAACTCTCGAAGTCAGGATCTCAAGAACTATCAAAGCTATTTTATTGAAAACATCGGAATCAGGTTTGACGTGGAAAGACTCCCTGGCGGCTCCCTTTCTTTCCAAATACGCAGCAAAGGGACAATATACCTCGAAATGAGGATCGGATCCATTAAAAGGTATTCAAACAACCTAACGCATACCTTTTGTGCAGTCACTTTCGGCTCCTTCGAAGTCGCCTTGTTTCAATCTCGATAGAGATCGATTTCGATAGAGGGTTGCCCTCAAGGTTTTGTCATCATCAGAGGTGAGATGCAACGCATCCGTATAACTGAAATGAATTTTCTAGACAAAATCGATAGAAGCTCTAAAGATACCAAGCAGAAAAAGAACAAAGCAATGTGACCTACATAACCATCAAGATCAACAGCTACAACAAAACTACTTCACAAATAATGTAACGACGAGTGTAAGCCAAAGCGAAAATCGATGTGCCGACTTATCCACAAAAGCACGCACCCTTTACAGCGGCGAACGAAAATGAGAGTAGTGCTTACCAGTCGTTAGCTTCTTTCCACTGTTCACGCTTCATAGCATCATTTCCGGCATCCTTTAGTGACTCAGCAGACGTCAGTTTTGTCACCATTGTTGAACTGAAACGAAAGAAATACTCAGAACTGTTGCAAAAGATAACTTTTGACACAACTGTTCATTCAAAAGCGCAACGAAATGAAGAGGAAAGATACGAACGAGAAGATAATCACGCTGATGTACTCCTCAACAAGCAAACAAAACACTGCTAGACACATGTGGCCAACAACGATCTCTGGATATGACAGCAGCTCATTCAAACAAGTACTGTTAGTGGGTCGAATCCACCGTGCAGGACGACTGTTCAGAGCCGGCACGCATTGTAATGAAACAAACACACCCTCGCACATATCTCGTCCTCTCCCCGCTCCTCAAACACTCCCCTGCTAGCGCCGAAGTTCTCGGGGCAGGAAAGCACCATTTGGACCGTCCGCATTCTGCCCTCTCGCTAGTCCATGTCCACTTATCAGGACGAAAGAATAGTCTCAAGATGCTGTTATTACTGTGAATTTTATCTCCGTAAACCGTTAAGTGTTCCGTGTAGAAAGTGCTTAATTCCTTCGAGTAATCCTTCAAATTTCTTCCAGTTGGTCCTAACCAGTGGTTAATTTCACACGGACAGCTCCATAATGCACTGGATTGGATACTAATCCTGTAACATTCGTGCTATTCAAAGAACATTCTTCTGCTCAACATTAAATTTTCCTATGCTACGGAAAAATTTGCTTTAAAGCTGCTCGCGTCATTCGATTGGGTCACAATTTTTGAATAGAGCATGGTTACTGGTTACGTGTAGGGCAAAATTGTTGAATATAGTATTCTTACCAATTACGACTAGAACAGATCTGTCGGTGAAGTTATACTTGTTCGCTATAGTAAGTTTAGGTCACAAACAAAGCCCATTTTCAGTCAGCTTGATCATTTACCTGACTTCTTTGAATACTCGGTATATTTCAGTCTGCTCTATACAATAATGTGGAATTTCGGGAGCGACAATCCTTTTTTTGTAAAAGTTCTTTGCGATTGTTCGATCAACCAGTTAACGATAGTGTGGGGATAAACAACAGAAAAACATGATTGACCAAACGTTGCCAGCGAAATTCTCGCTGTCATCCACGAGGAAATGGTCACACGTGCGAAGTGACAATCGTACGTAACAGAGGGGTTGAAGTTGCTTGTTGAATCTAATGGAACACTGTCTCAGCTTAGAGTATGTCGATGATAGCGATAAATATTCGTGGATTTGATGTGGTCTTTCCGTCTTCTCCTTATGACTGTTAATCAGCATACATGAATGAAGTAATTGGATCGATTGGTACAGTAAAAAGTAAAAGATAAAGCTCTCCACTTTCTATCAATCCCTGAGGGTTGCGCCATCCCTTCGACTTCATTAAGCATCGTTGGAGGTGATTGAATGCATATCTGACCTTTACAATGAGTCGCGGTGGCCTGCCACTGTATCGAGCCAGTGCTGTTGTCATCCCAGACATGTCTGGTATCAATTTGCCGATCCCGGAGGGATGGAAGGCTTGGTGGGCCAAGGGCGCGGCGAGCGGTCCTATGTGTCTTGCAGGGCACCTCCAACCACTGCGTTACACGCGCGCGGTTGTTATGGTAGTTTAACGATGGACCTTTATTCGATACTTCTACTTTGAAAATTACTAGGCAATAGTAGTTTTCTTTGAATAATTTAGGAGATTTGATACTGCTTTGAATCTCTGACTAAATCGGGTAGAACTTCATCATTACGTTGTTCTACTTCAGGATGGTTACAAAAGCAAAAGTCGACATTTGTACGCAAGTTGCAAGATGTCACACAGATCGCTGTTGATAATGTTACTATTGGGTCCACAGCGGTGGTTCCTTTTGATGTGTGCGTTTTCATAACCTCATCGAGTCTAACCGAGAAGAGTAGAACACCATAAAGAGTTTTCGCGTGACCTCAGCAATAAAACGAGATGTGATTATGAAAAGATAGCGAGTGGACCTCACACAGCAATCCGAAACAGCACTGAAATCTGATAGATAAATTCTTCGATTGGTGATGATGGGTTAATCTCACTGTATATTTAGATCCAAGTATTTTTTTGCCTAAACGGTCACATTCGGTACAAATCAGTCAGCTGTTCCTCATGGACCGATCTCGTCACGCCGGACATGTAGCAACCGAAATGCAGCATTTGATGTGAAAACAATCCCAACTTTAGAATTTGGACTAGTACATCTCGGCTTATATTAAATATCCTCTGTTTGGATTACAATCTTTAGTATCTGACCGCTTTTATGAACGCCGTCGAATGATGGTCGAGTCGACTTTCCGTGAAATCCTGTAGTAGCAATGCTTGGGCGTTCCTAGGTGCTCACCATAGGCAATTAGCGTTTTTAGATCCCAAAGAGACCTTCACAAACAAGTTTTATAGCAATTTCCCTACTCTAGAAGAATAGGGCACTGCGGCAAGCATGTATAAATATATAAATAAATAAATATGTACATAGACATACTTAAAAGGATAGGATAAAACCTTTTCTGAATATCTCGGTAGTTTCAGCTCTTCAAATACTATGACTGGTTGTCGAAGAGCCAAAAATCGGGTGAAACGTTTAGAAACTGCCGATGACGGCCTAGGAGAGCATTTTTCATAGAATTTCTCCAATTCCACCCTAACTTCGCAGAGTAGGCGTTGAATGCATCTTTGTTATACCCAGATGATGATACGTAGATGAAAGGAAATAATCAAAGCCGATGTCGTTTCATACCATTTCGGAAACTACCCTCCTCTTTCCTCTGGCCTCTTCGCGTTAAGGCAATGTTTACTTTTTAGTTTGATGGGTTCATCTATGATGAATCTGCATTGGTGTTTCCATGGTTTCTGAATTACAGCTGCGACAAGAGCCCTTCCAGAAGTAGAGAAATAGAAAAACTCTCGGCGCTGATCAATCCGTGAGGGAGCCATGCTTTTCACTTCATTAAGCATCCTTGCAAATGATTGAATGCATATCTGGCCTCTACAAGGACACTGGGTGGCCTACCAATGTATAGAGCCAGCGCTGCTATCCTCCTAGAAAAGTCTGGTGCCAATTTGCCAACCCCGGCGAAAAGGAGGGATTGGTGATTCATACAGCGCGGGATTGATACCATGTGTACTGCAGGGCACCTCTAGCTACTGCGCTACATACTCCTTTTAAAGAAACATACGACATGTAAAACATAGAAGGCTTGCACCTAGCATAAACAGCGCTCGTAAATTTTGTCGACCAATGAACTTTGAGCTGAAGAGGTTACAGGAACTGCTGGGCAGTACAGGTGAAGCTCAGAGTGTACCAGATCTTCATCACCTACGGTTCAACGAAGCCTTTTATGGTGGAAGGTCGTTACTTTTTGGCGCTATGCAAGATTCACTTACAAGCAGATAGTCCAACCAAATTTATCTGGTAATCCTGGAAATTTAGCATCTTCCTTGTTATTAACAAACTTGCCTGTGCAGAAAGTTACTGTTGATTCCTATGTGGGTATTTAAACTTATTCTTAAACAAACCGACATCAGGTTTTGTACGGATCTCAGCGATTCTTGCATTCGATAAGCTTCTTCTCATCCATCATTTATTATGGTCTTCGGATTTGCGTGTATTTGTCTCCTGTTTAAGTATTTCCGTTCTTCCTCATGAATGTCGCTAAATGCTGGTCCAGTCGAATCTTCCTCGAATATGGAGTAGCAACACAGTGGCTTTCTCATATCTGAATCGCATACCAACTAACTGCATTATTCGTGTGTTCAGGCACAAGGATCCAAAAGCGTTCTGAATCAGTTTAATGAGATTATATATGTAGCGAAATAGGAAGAACAGCGGTCAGAATTAATGGGCTAAATCAAACCCATCAGTGATTCGACAATTCGTTGAAATTTTCAAGGAATCACGCCGTTATTAGTAAGCGGCTTAAACTTTGGAATGTTATTGAAGAAGCCATACATCTTGCATTTCCATTTACCTTCAGGCACTCAAAACACCAATGATTTTAGTTTAACTTACTATTATATATAATATCTTCATGCGATATCACCACATGGCAACTTACACATTGAAAGGACAACCATGTCAAAAAAGAACGTAACATCTGGATATCAAACCTTGCAACATGATTATTCATCGATGCATAACGAATCTCAAGGTATCAAATACAATCAAACAACATCAATTTAACCATATCAGATCGTAATCAATGGACAAGAACTGGGAATAATGTAGACAAAGAGGGAGACGGAAAGAAGTGAGAAAACCACGAGTGCTAGAAAATGTAAGGACGGTATACTCTTCACAACAATACGTCAAACTACATCGTCACTAGGTGAGACTATTATGCAATCCTGAAAGCTAGGGGCATTTAGTACATAGAGATCGCTTGACAGCGACCATCAAGATTACAAATGAAGGACATTTGGCACGCACCTCGATCAAACTTCATCTTCACTTACTTTACCCGGATTTCATTTCCTGATATTGTCTTTACCTTCCTTAACCGTTAAACTGCAGTACCAAAGATGAGAAATTTTCAGTTCTTCTTGTCGGTAAAATATCAGAGAGAGATGATCATAAAAGGCAGCATATAAGGGACAATAGCTTTGGAACCACATAACAATACTCTTTGCTAAGCTGCGACCGATTTTTGATGCCCTAAACTGCTGTAAAAAAAAGGACCACCTAGTTTTTAAAGATACATATATAAAAAAAATTACAAGTGAATAACACGTTGACGCAATTACAGACCTCGATTTAATAAATTGGCAGTAAGTCTATTATACCTCATAAGAACATAAAATGCGTTTGCGCACAGTATTGGCATGATCTGGTAAGAAGAGAGGGAAATAAATGACGAACAGAGGATGTCATAAGTCATGCATTACTTTAAAAAGACCTGATGATATGAAGAAATGCAGTATCAGGATAATTTAATCTGGACTATGCGTAAAATTCCTTTGTGGATGCTTTCGTATACGCGTAGCTAGCGTATGGACGTGGTTTCGGTTCTTCTAAAGCATACGAACCTTCGTCCTTCTTCCGCATTCGATACACGATGAACATCACAAGGAGAATAGCCGTCAGAAGACCGACCACTGTGCCACCGACAACAGCTGGAAAACAATCAATTACGGATTAGATGAACATCTACTTTTCTCTGAGCGACCATGAACGAGACGAAAGGTTTCTTAGCTATCAACGCAATAACTAATCACTCTTACCGAATAATTCGACTGTTGTTTATTCTGCAACAATCTCAATCCAATGTAATTACAATCACACAACACAGATAAACACGAAACATGGGAAGCGGAAATATAGGCAAAAGAAGGAGAATGTCTTCATCCCAACATTGAACTACAAACACGCATATCTCGGCTCAAACTAAAGTCGAGGTGCTTTAGAAAGTAGTATTCATTTGGCGATAAAGCCCATGAACATGTTGGATGAAGATGAGTTCCGAATTACAATTATTTCAACATTACCACGATTAGCTAAGCAATGCATGGTCTCCGACAGAAGTATTAGCCACATTCAACTGAGATATGTGGAACTCACATTTTGCAGTTCTTAGGGAATTTCCATCGAATTTCCGATAATACTTCTCCATTGGAATGTTTTCTCCTGGACAGAAAGTTTCGGGGGTCGATTTCGCATACCGACTAGCGGACACCGTAACTTCGTCATGAAAACAACTTCTACCCCCAGAAGTGTTTTGGTGCTTTACCTTTGTCCGACGAAAATGCAGATTTCTTCTATTGCCATACAAAATCCATTTTTCGAAATACGTTAGAATACCACCCAGTTTTTGTCGCGCGAAAAAAAAAAATTGTCAAGTAAATTTCAGCGGCGAACTCTTGGTTCAATTTATGTGGCGCCTACCTAGTGTTCTTTTTGAGCTTCGAATTCGGGTGAAGATGTCTCAGAAGTGGTGTTCTACACAGCTGGTGTAAATGATAATTGAAATGGCGCCTTTATTTTCGTGATGGTTGCAAGTCATTCCCCAGCCTCCTCATTTTCAAGATACTTTCTTTCATCATGGAAGATCCGCAACTATTTGAAACCTACTTTCCATCACATAACCATAGATGGTTCGACAACCAGATGCAATCACGAACGACTCCCAGGGTTTCACATTTCATTATGAATTCATTCAAAAAAAATTGTCGAAGTTGTTTTAATTTATCGCTACTGGAATGGGTTAAATTGAAAATAAACTGCTATGAAAACGACATCATCACTATAAAAATATGAGATTAAATATGCGTCTCAAAATGGAAAACAACATCAAATCGAAAGCCTAAATCCCTTTCAAAAACGAGGCGCTGAAGAGTAGAAAGACATGACCGAAATTAATTTTCGCAGACAACCCATATATTTTCTCATAGTCGCATATGGTTGACATATATTTTCTAGTCAAATCAGTCAGTTTCTAGTAATCGCCCCACCTAATGATAGAGCCTCAAGCCAACTTCTTTTTTTCCAACAACCACATGTGTTGTCAATTTACATAACTAAGATTATAAACAAAATTGATATTGTCAAAAAGATGAAAGGTTTGTTTTCTGTGTGGATCACGTGACTAATGAGATATCAGTGACCTTAGAAAATCAACAAATACCGTTTCCCGGGACCGTGCTAAGATAACATGTAGATTAGGCATCATATCAGAACAACGATTTACAATGTTTACAATGTACATATTTCAGTATTGGTAACTAAAATTTTTGGTTTTATCCCTTGTAGAAAAAAATGACAGATATGACCTTCACAACAAAAGGCCCTGCTAAGACCGTGAGCAACCATCTGCCCTGCTTAGGCGACCGGCATATAAATCTCTCGCCCAGTATGCAAATATCACCGCACCACGAGGCCACTCATCTAACGAGCCGTTGATGACGCCCCAAACCGAAAATTGCGCTACGACCAACACTGTTCAAGCAAACTGAAAACAAAACTCGTTGCCAAGGAGAAACTTCGTGGCCAACTATTCATGTTCACTTTCATGCAGTTTTTGTCCCAGTTTTAGTTTCCAGCGATGTTAATGGGGATCTACTGAGGAGACTGCCAAGTATCAAATGACATCCGAAGTACGCAATGCATGGAGGTAGCCAGTACTTGCTAAATAGTGTCTTCCAGCTGGTATAGAATACGCGTGCATCACAACATCGGACAGAAATTGCACCAAATACTAAGTAATCAGGAGTCATCGCACCACATGTGTATAATTTACGATTAGCGTGTTCTATAATTAATGACCACCTAAACAATTTTGTAGTAGTAGCCCGAGCAAATTTAATTGGGTTCTGGGTGGCCATTATTGAGGAACGTCAAACAATACGACTAATTCTGATGAAGAAAGCAACATCATTATGAAACTCGATAAGAATGTAACCGTACGAATAGCGATGTGGAAGACACATCTTCACCGAAGGTCTAGCTGCTTTCCAATATGATATTGATTTATCTCTTTCTCGCGATGGTCGCACAAAACCGGATTCTCATCGAACACCAAACTACAATATTCGGGGTATACGGTTTCACTTGATAGTAGAATTACAAAGTAACTGCTTTAGTTCATTAAAGAAAAAAGAACTGGGGGAATAGTTCGCAAAGTGCACAGCAGTCAGCGTCTCAGTCGATCGGCGTGAGGAGGCCTGCTCCTCTAGTTTTTGTTTCTTGCGCGAGCGCAATCTTTAATGGAACAAAGGATAGCGATTTGTCCAGTAAAAGTCGCGCTCGAGAGAACGAATTTCATCGTCTACTGAACACTAGCCAATACAGTGCACAGAATTGGAGGGCAAGCATCGAGAATCAACGATAACACAGCAAGTTTAATCACAGACAAACAGGCGAAGATCGGTATCTGCGCGAAATATGTGGACAACGAACTATAGAAAATAATTGATTTTTACCTGCGAAGATTCCAGGCTTGAGCACTGGATGGAATGGGGATTGAGTAGCGGTGGGATCCGGTGTTGTTGCCGGCATGATAAGAACACGTCGTGTCGACGTTGTTACTGATGGCGTTGTCATGATCGCGGTGGTATTCTGAAAACAAACGGTTTTAGTAACACGTTTTTCACCCATATTTCTTGCATAGTTGTTATGTTCTCATAATATGAAGGTATCCAGAGCTACCCTAGCAATTGATAAATTGGCACCACGTGATGATACCTGTAAAGCATGAAGAACAACTATATTGAGTCGAAGAAGCGCAGACATCAGTACTGCATTCGTTCCGAGATTTATAAAAGACCTTATAGCAACCTTACCGTTAGCTTATTTCGCACCACACTCATAGATAATACTAAAGCACTAAAAGAAAAGTCGTGAAATGCATGCAACGAAAGTTACATTTGCTTGCAAAGGTTGACATTTCAGCTTCTGAATATAGCCCACCAACAAAGAACATGTGTTGCTTTCGAAAATTCTTATCGGATTACCCGTTCGTTTTGGTGAACCACTTCTCCGCTAGCTACTACATGTAACTCGAAAACAGGCACTATTTTCGCACCATTCGGGAAATCTCCGCTGTACAAGAGAACAAAAAACGTAATTCACTCACATGAGACCGCTCGAACTCGGAGTACGACTGGACAGGAGGTATATGAGTAGTTGTTGTTGTGGTTGTCACTTGAGGACGTAGCTGTACTAGAGGTGGACTTCCTGAGGATTCCACAACGTCGACGACAGAGACTAAAAAAAATGACATAAATTATGTAACTACAGGAATATGATTGGAAAATGAGGTAGAGCACAAAGTAAAGATTAAATAAACTATACCGAACATGATTTCATTCTCCTAAGTTCCTAGTCAAGCTATCTAAGAGCTTAGATGAAGAGTTAAGCAAAATTTAACAAGACAACAACCTCCAGATCCATGGACTGCATCACCATCTTCATCATCACTACCGTAGCCGGATCCATGGATTTCCATGTCTGGTGAAGAAACGGAATGCTTTAATCCAGAATCGTTTCCACTACCTTCTATTATCTAAATAATAGACAAATTGGGAAGAGAACGATCATCATAAAAATATCGAAAAAGGAACTTGAAAATGTGACATAAAGACCTGAACTTGTAGCAAAACCCATCAAAGCGCTTTCTCCACTAATGTATATGTGACATCCAATTTTTCGCCCAACGCGCCGTAACTCCAACTGGACCGTGCCATGATATTCCCATAACGATGTCTCCGCTCTTTCTAAATCCCTTATCGCTACATCTACGGTGCAATTACGGTTTTTCTGTACGTTTTTACCATAACTTCTGTGTTTCTCACATTCTACGCATCTTCTCGTTCTATTAAGTTTTTTCTTCATGTTTTTGGAAAACATCCGATTCCTACATCTGGTTGAAAAAAAGATCTACTACTAACCGTTGAAATTATTGCTTGTCAGCCTTTGGCAAGGTTTTCTGAATTAGGAAAAGCGTATTTTAGCGCTTTCCAATGTTTCACTTCCAGCCATTCCAAATAATGACCAAGATTGATCGTAGTAGTTAAAAATGAAGTAAAAATCAACTCCTTGCCAAGAATTGCTGCTTACATGCTTCACACAACAGGAGATGCCAGTGTTTCAATAACAACCGACAATTTTTATTTGACAGTAAAAGTACTTGACGAGTTGGGAACATAGCAAACGCATATTAGAGACTTTGCTCTGTCATTCTGTGGTCGATATATACCCGCTTAACAATCGCAAAAGATGAATGATAACAGCTCCGAAAGAACGCGAAAATTCCTACAGATTTCAATAAAGGGAATAAAATTCCAGTTGCGTGATTTATCAATATTCTAGAAGATACTCCCAAATAGTAAATAAGGAACCTGATTTTCTGAGAGATTACTGCCGTTTTTCCCACTTCCTTTGTGACACTCAGCTTATTTCCTTTCGCTCTGTCTCACACATCTTTCTCTCAATGTGAGTAGCGTTCCACGTTATTTCACCCGCTGTTTAATATTTGTTCTCGTTTATATTTTAATGTAACTTATTATTTTCCATTTTTACCATACTCGACGAATTTTGTTAAAGATAGAGTGAGTTCTTATGCTCTCGAATCATGTCGACCGATGACGAGTTGTACTTTATTTTAATGGAGTATCTCTCGAAGGACGATATCGCGTACGACATCTGTGTTCAGTAGACTATTGATTCACTATAAGAAACGGTAGTAAGGAATAGAAAAGAACTCTGTCTACTGACATAAACAAGCGGGAAACGAAGGGCCTCATATAAAGACGTACACACGCGTTAGAACGTCCTCGACATAACGCCCCTCATCAGATCCTGTTATCACGTATGTGCTATCGATAGCCAGATAAATTCAGAGATGTTGAATATTTCCATTATTAGTTCCAAACAGTCTCTTTAATTCCTTCAAACATCAGTTGACCATAAAGAAATTCGATACTGTTTTTAGACAAACACTTTTTATAAAACTTTGCGTCTAACACACTTTTGCTACTTTGGCATATTTTGCTAGTTTTTTTCCACTTTCCAAAGTCTTTCATTTTTTAGCACAATTTCCAATCGCAGATTTCGCACTACATCTTTAATCTCATCATAACGCTACTGTGCCCAGGCTAGCAAAGTGAGGGAACGAGGAAATTTCAACAACTTTTTGCGCGAATTAAACCACAGATGTAAAACCGTGACAACGATGCACTAGGACGACTAGTCGTAAATCTGTGGTGTACAACGTTGATTTCAGCTTCTTCTCGATAATGAGATCCTTGTAGGTGAGTGAGCGTAAATGGCCTTGCGTAGATAACACAACAGCTTCATTATGCGTTAGTAAAACTAAAATAGAATGCTGTTATAAATTTCTTAACAGCTTCTTCTGCGCAAAAAACCTGCATGTTTCCCTAATAGCATTTTGATTATTCTGGTAGAAAAGTGGCTTTTCCACAATGAAAAACATTCACCAGTTGGACAAAAAAAGAACTACCGAAGCACTTCGCAACAACCACATTGGCTTTATCTGATGATGATGACGGTGACCGTTCACTGGTCAATAGACAGAGCGAAACGTCGAATACAGCTTCGACTACCAGCGAAACCCTTGCAGCAAAAAATAATCCCAAAACGCTGACAACATGTACCATGAGGCTATATTCATTAACTAAAAGGGGCAACTCTGTTCGATGACAACGTCCGCCCACATGTTGCACGGCCAATTGCGAAAATTGGAAAAGTAGTGATATGAAACTCTGCTCCATTCCGCATATTTACATCGGTTCCTTAGTTAGTCGACTACTTTTCAAACACTTCGATGACTAAATTCTAGTAAAACTGTCAATAATCTACCAAAATTGAAAATGTTTTTTGAGTATTCGCCGTCTCATGAGGTATATGCGTCAGCCAGATGCGACTCTGAGCGGCTGTTCTTCCTCGGTGGAAGACAGATGGAAAAAAAAAGCGGCTCTGAAGAAGGCGATCTACCGAAACGTCAGCTACGATCGTATTGTATGTGTATTATTGTATAGAAGTAAACGTATGTTGTTTAAAAACCTCGCGACTGCTAAGAGAGAAAACGACGAATTCATAATGCGCCTTAAGTTGGAGGATAAAAACCGCCACACGGCAGAACAGAATTCGACGAAAACGCCGGTGTCGGTGCCATGGAAAGGAGTACTGAGAGAATTTCGTTATACAATCCAAGCTGTCATGGCGACAAACGTCGCTGATTGGTGGATAATGTCTGACCGACAAGTGCACCTCACACTTGCCGCGCGCACATAACCCGAAAAATCGATAACTATGTGACCCACATTTGTGGCGGCAACAGAGCCGAGTAGCAGAATAAGAAGAAGATGCATTGTTAGTTCAACCCGGCGGTACCATTTTCGAGGGGAAAGACTGAAAATGCACACAAATAGACTAAAAATAACTGCACACTACACGGAAAACCATAATCACCTCTACAATGACAAGGAAAGAATTTCCGAAATGATAGCCATTCGAGGTGAAGAGACTCAAGCAATCAAAATTTAAGCAAACTAAATAGTTGCAAATCACTTAACCTACAAGGACAGAACGATATGCTAAGCAGATATCACCGCAAGACGTATTCAATCATAGAAGTGAACTGTACTGTAGTCATAAACTGTACGACCAATAAATAGGACAACTAAACTACTCGAGACCTGAAGAGATTAAATTTCCAGACAACACTAGAAGGCAACTAACTGAAAGGGATACGAAAGCTAGACAAAGGATTCCTAGAGACTAAGCAACGTTGATGTCAGTGAAAGGATTACGCGCAAATGGATCACGTAAAGTGAAAGTTCCGCGTGAATGAGTGCCATTTCCGAAAAGAATAAAAAAATAAAGCAAATAAGCAGACAAATAAATAAGAAACAGGAACGACGACAACAAACATATATTGGACAAAAGGCAACACTCGAGATATCACGAGGAAAAGAACTTCAATATGGCCACATGTAGCGACTAATAAACTGAAATGAAACGGCTTGCAACACAATAACCCAGACTAGGGTGAAAAAAAGACAAAACACACATATACACATATTTGTGTATATGTATCGAAACTAAGGAAGAAATGCGAAGCACTGACATTATTACGACGGCAATGAAAGAAAGACGAACGGAACGTGAGGTCAGTCGTTCATCATCTCTTATCTGGACTATAGACAAGAGCCCCGACATGAAGAGTTGGAATAGCGATAGACGGAAACCCTCATGGATACCACGTATTCCAAATAGCGAGCAGACGACTTCCTTCTCCCCTGTTAAAATTGCTCTAAAATTGGCGAACAAATTCTTTCGTGCTATTTAAATGATTGTCATACCTTACATTATTCAATAAATAGTTGAATAGTAACATGAAAAAGATATGAGCATATAATATGTGTGGGTCGGGGAAAACACAAAACCATCGCTGAAGGAGATCTATTCAAAGAGGGCAAATAAAACAATGCTGGAAGAAATACTGATAAAAAGAAAAGCACCATTCATGTTTTAGCCGTTCTTTCCAAGGGAGAAGAAAAAATGAGAGACGAAAAACAAAAGAAAACCAGGAACAAATAATGACAAAAAAAAGGCTTGTACGGTGAAGACATATTTTCGCATTGTTATAAGCGACCAGCGGTGAATTGAGTTCCAGAGACTGTAATTTTATCAATTACTGATAAGATCGCATTCTTCTTTTCTAAAGAAACTGTTAAAGGCTAAACTGTCTTCCGCTACGGGTGAGATTTCGACGGACAAAGCAGTGATCTAAGATTTAGAAAAATGCGTAAATAGGATATATTCAGTAAAAAATGTATGCCGGAACGATCGATAGGGATAAATAGAACATGTCGTCAACGTAAGAGAACGACATATGGATAAATGGGAGAAGAAAAGTGAGCAGATGTGGACAGAACGCGAATCGTGGCACAGCGAATCTCATTAGGATCTGAGCGGAACATTAAGCAAAATCATTCGAAGCGTTCGATTTCAATACCGTCAACAACACAAAAACTAGTAACTAATTGAGATGACATAGTGGCAGAAAAAGTAAATAGCTAAATCATTGGAGAATTTCGGTGAATAGTAATTGAATAGTGAGGTAGGTTTGTAAAAATTTGCAATGTATTTCAGTAATTACGCGTCAGGGCGGAGTCTTGCAGCAGTGGGTGGTTGAAGAGTAAAACACGGGGTGGCCATCAGAGCGGAGCGGTCGAATGGCGACGAGCGAACGTAATAGACGGAGGGCGAAACGCCGACCGAATCGATCGGAACAGAGTGACCGCAGCAGGATGGGCACAGCGAGGGTTCGTGGACTCACGGATGAGACGGTGGTCGACGCTGACCAGGAATCCGGAACAGAATCCTCGATCATCAAACCGGAGAGCGAAACCCCGTCTGAATCGATTGGAACAGAGTGACCGTAGTACGATGGGCAGAGCGAGGGTACGGATGACGCGTTGGTCGTCGCTGCCCGGAAATCTGGAACGGTCCTACAGCGTCGGTTGTACGCCGTGCGGCTCCGTGTTATCGTAGGGAAGAAACGGCGTTTTCCTTTTGTTGAGCAATGCCGCTAGCACTCGCTGAAGTTTCTGCTGCACTTCGCTGACCTGCTGGAAGTCCTTCGTCGCCGTGATAGGTCCGGCTTGACTCCGGAAGTTGTGATAGGTCGAACCAGCTGTAGACCACTAAACGGTCAGAAAGACCTTATTCGCCTGCGGTTTCAACCCTAGAGACTGCTTTGAAGCTTCACTGCTCTAGTGCCACTCAGCTGATCGTTGCTCGATACCGCAGAGGACACATTTCTTGTCGCTAGCCAGAATATGGTCAAAAACTGCTGGTTCTAAGTGCGCAGAAGGATTGCAAGCGATACTTCAAAACGGCGATGTTTCTGATTGTCACTCAAGTCATGTGGAACCCATTTGTTAAGATTCTTGGACTTTAAAACTAATTTAGATAGCTGAAAAAGTGCTTGTACTAAGCTCAGCTCGCAGTTCCTGAACAGTTGCGCGCCTATTTGCCTCCATCAAAGCCTTCAGATCGTTGCCGTCAATAAGAGAAAGATATTCGGAGCGTTCCACAACTTCAAGGTCGGTTTCCCTACGATGGAATTTTTCAAAGCAATATCCCGCTGTGTGTTCATTAACATTTCACTGGACACATATTTTTTCTAGCATTTCGAGCGTTTGAATCTGTAGAATTAGATTTGTCGAAAATGCTGTTTCGAAATCTAAACCTCAATTTGACACCAAATTTTAACCTTAAAAAGTTGTTAAAAACCCAGTTTATACTGCAACATAATTATGTGTGGTGAAAGTGCATAAAGAGAACTTCACAATGATATACAAAAGTGGGATATTTGAAAGAAAATGCTGCTAAAACATACACAAAAAGACAAAATCACAAATTGAATATTGATTCTCAAGCAACCTGATAATAAAAACAGTTAAATTTGAAAAATTGTCCATAAGGGAACAGAACGAGTGTTGACTACGGTCTGAAAAAATGACCTTTTTGACGAAAACGAAATGTTAACGGTAGTGTTACGGATGGGTGGAACAATGGTAGTGTGCCGTTCATTATGAGGAACAGGAACGACCACGCCTGGGTTCGTTAAGCTTCCCATCACTCCGGAGTCAACAAATTGGTTATAGACTTGACACGGAACACCTTACTTCCTGTGATCAAAATGAGCACGATCCAGCTTGCCTATCTCAAAACTCCAGAGAGAATCGACTTCACTAGCATTCAACGACATTCAGAAAGAAGTCGACAATACCAACTCAGCAGCCGAAGCCACCCACGAAAACTTCCAAGAACTTCCTGGATGATGGATACGAGAAAACGAATCGACTGCAAAAAGTGCTAGGATTTGCACAGCTGATGTAATGAAGGGTTATGTAAAATTTAAAAAAAAATACTAGAAAATCGCAAATAAAGGACGAATAGATAAAGCGCTCGGCGTTGATCAATCTTTGAGTGATGCACCGTACAACCATCTACTATGCAATAACTTTCGGTCTTGTACCATTTTATCAACTCAGTGCTGGTATCCTGGCAGGCAAACGTGGTACCAATTTCCTGGCTCCCGGAGGGGCGAAGGGCTGATGGGTCCGCGACGCCGCGTTGAACCAGCGACCACGTGTTCATTACTGTGCAATGAGAGAAAAAACACTGGGCATTATAGCGTTAAGGTGGTAGTAAAAAATAGACGGAGTCCAACTTGCACCCAATCCGGTACTATCATGCACAATATCCGAATTCTGCCTTACATGATCTTTCTTTTAAGGACACTTAAAAGTGACCTTTTCAATTTGTCGTACCTACGGAGGACATACATACACTAATTTGTCATTCCGTTATAGAATGGCTGCGCAGAAAAAGTAGTTTAACATTGAGAGGAATGAATATCGACAACCTTTACTCAATATGTCGCCGCATCGAATGATATACAAGAGAATAGGAGAAGAAATCCGGGCGTTCTTACTTAACGAATTGCGATGTACAGGAGGAGATTCGTCTAAAAGATGTTTATTTGTCTATCTATTACTTCAGTGTTTTTCAATGAGCAAAACAGGAGGCTGGTACTATAGCATTTATTAGCACGCAATATCCGACGTCCCGGCATTTTCGCCTTTTTTAGAGCCTCGAAGGATGAAGTTGACACGCAATCTACTCAGCGAAACACTTTCATAACCTTAGCAGATAAAACATAAATTTGCACTAGCATAATAAGCAGCTTCTGTTAAACACCCACCGTCTTATTCGATGTAAGTATTCCAGCTAACTGGTGGAGAGCAGGAGCACAGTAATACATGAGCGAGAAATGTGCCTGGATCAGGTCAAAGAATCAGCTTTAGGTATATTTAGGTTTAGGTATAGCGCTACGTCACGCATGATCATCAGACACTCCTCTTTGTGGTTCATCTTTGGATTCTCGAAAATAATCCGGAACACCTCAAGAGTTTTACGCGTTGATGTTTCGGATTCCTGTAAGAGGACAGTGGCTTTTACTTCAATTTTTTTCTGTTCTGCTATCGTGTTTTATGCGCGCCTAGTAGACTGTTCGGTTTCAATTTAAAATTAGCTATTAGATGTTCTTCAATGTGGACACGTGGTGGTCTACCCGTTTCGACAACGTATTCGTCCCGGCACCCTTCACAAGAAATTAGGTCCACCGTACCCGACACTCATGCAAACACCTTCGCTACCGTTAGGGCATATAATGCAATTTTTTGTTATACAAAGACGGTCATATAGGCTATTACGAACAAGCTGACATCATAGAGAGTCCGGTGGTATTTTCATCACTGTTACCGAATTATCTTGACATGCCCTTCTTAAGCAACGTATTATTGTAGCACTTACTTCGTTGGAAACAAAAGGCGGGATAAACGAGACCTCATTTTCCCTATTATTACTGTTTACTTGATAATTGATACTCGAACGGCTCGTCCTCACTAGTTGTGTGGGCCCCAGAATAATCATCATTTTTCAGAGATTTGCTGGTTAAGCCCTTGTAGCTCCTTAGAATCCCGAGGACTACCTGGCCAAAGTCTACCTCGGGTCCTCATCACGACAGGTAGTCGCAGCGCTTGTGGATCAGAGGGAGATTTACCACCATGCGACTTTGATACCAAGACGGTGGTGGATCCTGGTATTGGTTTACTCTTATCTAGGCTTCCCGATGGAAACGCCGGACTCCTTCTCAGCTTGGGAGATTCTGCCGAGAGAACGAATCCCTCCGCTGTACATCGCAGTGCGACACCCAGGAACACCACCAAGCCACGATGAGGTGGTAAACCGTTGGGAGGTATTACTGTTTAACGACGTCGTTTTTCCTCTGCTTCCATTCCAAGGAGCCACAGTTTCGTAGCCATTAGAAATGGCTATTTGCCGCACTAATTTCCGGTATTCCTCCTTTTGCTCTCCTTTCGTGAACACTCTGGTGGCTGTTTCACACAAATATGTTTCACACAAGCGTTCTTTTTGATCCTTCGTAAAGACAGCAAATAATAAGCTAAAATTGTGATTATAACTACAGCCTGAGCTTAACTGGGTTCGTTGCCGATTTGGGCTCCCAGATCAATCCCGCTAACGGCTGATTACTGATGACAAAAGATCGATAGAACTAGGTGAGAGACATGCGAGACGGAAAATCAGCATTGTGTGGTAGTGAACGCTTTACTCCTCGGAAAAGACAATAGCGCGTTCGTTCCCCACCGCAGACGCCTGCGGTCCTGAGTTCTGCAAATATCTCAGCATCATTGAAGTTATATTTCGCAATATATACCCTGCCATAAAAAGAAAAGGCAGTAAATAATAAGTTAAAACAGATCACTACCCCAAACCGTTCCTTGATGGAATTGAACTCGCATTCGTGAATCATCTTACGCTAAAAGTTGAAATCCAATTTCATTCTCGCGCACAACATCAAAATGTAAGTGGATAGACACTTCAGCTCTTCCCAGATAGCCAGGCAACCCAACCAACGACTATTCGCATGAACCTACATAACAGTAAGAGGGTTCCAAGTATTTAAATTGTAACTGCGATTAATGCACACAGTGAGAGTTAGTCTTTCCAAGAGTGAATAGAGAAACAAGCATGTACCAGGGATGCTAATGCATACATGCATATTAATACAATAGAAAAACTGACAAAATCACTACGAGAGAAATGTTTGCTACATTCGAAGAAACAGTAACCCTAAAACTCGATGACAGGAAATCTAAAACTATTGATAGTAGAGTGCAGCAAAAGGCATAACATTTTGTTATGAGCGACATGGACATGAGAACAATGAGACATCATGTGTTACCAGCAACACGAACATAATTTATAAATTGTCCTCATTAAGCTCGTTATTAAAGGCAAGAAATGTCACACGAGGTTTGATTGTCAGATGAGATCATGATGATCATATCACTTGTAGCAGACCATGTGTGCAATCCTGCAGTTCACCACAGGGTAGAAATCATCCCGACAGTCCATTGGACCTTTTCAACCATCTGGCACTGAAGGACCGGTCTTGGAGCGAATGTCTGGCATCGATAATGGAATGTTTGTTCATTAATGTTGTGTTTCTCAGTTTCATAACTTCCACGGTTGCAGTCGTTCTTGTTACTGATTTCCAGTGTGCCTGATATCATCAGGTTGTCTGAAGAGTAATCTCGTGGTTTCGCGTTTCCATTCAGAAATTTTCAGATTTACCGGCTTTTCGGTCTATTTGTGGGGTTTGAACATAGTTGTATGGATATTTGTGAAGTTATCGATGAAATAGAGAACTTTGTGGTTAAAGGCTGCTTTAAAATTGGGTTTTGTGATGTTTATTTTGTTGTGGTGAGGATTCTCATGCAACTTTAGCCAGTGTAAACAGTGCATGACATTCTACCTAGGTAGAAGAGTGGTGAAATGAAGAAATGTCAAATATTATAGGCAAATTTTATATCGTTTCTAATCATAACGACATTATCGTTTTGAGAACTATTCCCAGGAAGTATGATAACACGTTTACTTCCTTGCTACCTGGATAGCTCGGGTTCACCGGCGGTGTTAACCCCAACATAATTTGCATTCGCTTCTCCCTCGCGCAATCTTCGACCGTAGGTTGTGGTCTACTTCGAACATAGTGACCTCCAGGAGGCCTATTTCGAATTCCTTAAGTCGCTACTATCTGCGAGTGCAGATGGTCGACGTTAACCACGAACGCGTCCTCCCGTTGTTTCGGTGTTCTCCCAACAGGACGTCTACATTCTCCAATATGACCGGCCTATTTGTGCTTCGCTATCGATAATGCTTTCAGAGAATAAATAATGTCATAGTGAATGTTTCCACCTTCTTTGCTTCTTTGATTGAACGTTAGGTATGCTAAACGAGCACGTGTTGTTTCCTAACGTTACGTTCTGAGAGGTTCCAAATTAATCCCTGTTTTAAATGTTAAAATTATCAGTTGTGAAGTGTTCAGTGCTTTTTGCGTAAAACTTCAGGTTTTAATCTAATTGGTTAGTTTCTATACTGTTGAGCTTACATGAGATTGATAGAGATGTCATTTCGACGTCTTCGTCCTCATCCGAGCCGACGATCCTTGTCTATGGTCCACAGTCATTCCTCTTCCCAAGGTGGCGTCTTCTTCTCGCATCGAACCGGACCCTCCTCAAAGGAGCATTTCGAACAAGGCATACTCACTTAGCGTGCTCTTTTATACAGGGTGGTTGCTATTGATATGATTATCCGTTGATAATAATTTTTCTTTTTTTTTTAATGAGAAGAGGAACAACTGTAGACCATCGACAAGGATTGTCGGCTCTGGTGAAGACGAAGACGTCGAAACGTTAGCCGAATAAACATCTCGTATCAACCTCGTGTAAGCTCAACAATATAAACACATCGATTACTATTTTACCAGCGAGGTTTAATGACGGTCGGTTTCAAAACTGGTTGATTACATCCCTTCAACGTTGTAACACATTTTAATGCAGCAAGTTAAATAAATTCGTTAAACCCAACTTTCTGATCATTGTGTTTTTTATACAAACTGTTCTATGTGGTGAAGAATAGTCATCGTGACTTCATTTTTCCTCGTTTTGCGCCAACAAACACGGTAAACGAGAATGCGGTGATTATTCTGTGCCTCGCAGATAGTACTCTCCACACTGCGATATTGTTAAACATTTCTCATGCTATTTGCACACTGTTTCATTGTCAGTTATTGAACCAGATAACTAGTTCAATTGGAACTTTTGCCCTACATCACTGCCTTGCATTAACCTATGACCTTTGGGTTTGTTCCCGACTTGTGGGCTTCTCCGCCCACTCCTAGCGCAGACAGTACCATTCTTTACTTCATCAAGATGAATTTCATTGTCGAGTTCATGGTTCACATAAGCAGTATCAACTTCGGTGGTCCGTTATTCACACTCCGTTCTAATTACTAATGCGTTAAAGTCATTCTCCATTCTTCATTCTTACGTAAATTTTCCCCACTGTTGTGTTGTTGTTGTTGTTGTTGTTGTTGACTTCTTGTTGTTGTTCTTGTTATTGTTTACATCTACTGATTTCGTTGCGTTATTTCAGTGTCAGTATTGTTCATGTGCAACCACAATGATGCTGAGGTATTTCCAAAGCTGCGGACAAGAGGTGTCTGTGGTACGGATCGAACACGCTATTACCTTTCCGAGGGCTAACGTGTTTGGCACCACACCATGCGAATCCTTTGTTTCCGACTTTTTCTTACGTAGGTTTCTACGTAACAGTCCCATCAGCAATCACCCTTCAGCGGGAGTAATCTAGGAGTAGAAATGAGCATTGGTGTCAGTTAAGCTGACAAACAGATAGAAAACTAGCCGAGATGAAGGCGAAAGGAATAATTCGCATGGTGTTGGGGGAGGTGAACACGTTAGCACCTGGAAAGGTAATAGCGTGTTTGATCCCCAACGCAGACACCTGCGGTCCGGAGTTTTGCAAATATCTCAGCATAATTTTGGTTGATTTCACATAATACCCTGCCGTGAAAAATTGTAGTAGGCAGTAAATAAAAAGTTAACATTGTTCATATATTATGAATTCGTCGTTTTCTCTCTTAGCAATCGCGAGGTTGTTAAACAGCATACTTTATTTTATTTCCTTCCATACAATAACACACATACAACACAATCGTAGCTGACGTTTCAATGCCGAAGTTAATAGAAAGTCGATCTTGAGTACTATTGTTCATATAATTGTTCACCTACTTACCACTTTTGAGGATCAGGTTCAGCATCATTTTTTATAGGTGGAAAGTTAAAAGAATTGAACCATCCACCAAGCGAGCTATCCAATACATTTCTAACGTCTTTCGCCGGAAGAGTGGACCGAGTAAGTTTATGCTACATGAGTTCGATGAAATTACCACGTTTCGAGGCAAAGGCCGACTTGTAGCTATTATTCTGCATTTGTACAACTAGTTCAGGACCGTTAAAAATAGACCTCACTTGTTCATTTCTATTCCACAAATCACTGGAATCATGTGAATCACACGATTGATGCTTTTGCTGGATTTGTGATAACATCTGCTCCGTTTTTCCATGACCATTTTCTCGTTGTAGATAGCTCCTTGTACAGGTGACACAGGTGTTAGCTTCTTGAATCTGTGAGCAACGACAAATTTGTAGGGGAAAAGAGAGAAATTGATCGGAAAGGTTCTATAACCAGTCTTTTGCGCTCATCAACCCCATCTCGGACTACAAAATCTCCGCTAATGAAAAACTGCCACAGAGTCCTACCTTCTGATTTCCTAGTTGACATAGAAAGGATTAACAGTGGCACAGCTCTAGGACTCGATAATATCACCGCTAATTTTCTTAGAGCTAAGCGCCACAAATTACATGCACTTTTTTCTAGCGTTATGCCATGAATATTGCTAATGATTTTGCTTATGCAAGAGGTTTTCTCTATGTTACTGCAGATAAGCAAACACACATCACATTGTGCAGGTGCTCACAAAACTTGTTAAAACATCTAGTCATTCTATTGGGCAGGAGTAGCGGATGTCGTTTAATACGTACAAGGTCGAACTTCAAGCCCGATAGGTTCAAGGAAGAATCGATCGACCAGTATAGTCAAACATATTCATAAGTACGAGAACCTTTATGGAGGGTGGATGCTTAGGAATGAATGAACTGGTAGAAGTCCTAGAAGCGACACACTGTAAGATGTCGTGTCATGTAGAAAAACACTATGCACCGTGTTTTATAATAGATTTCGTTATAAAGGATAAAGCTCTCGGCGTTGATCAATCCCTGAGCGATGCGCCATGAATTCGACTTCATTAAACATCGTTTGGAGGTGATTGAATGCATATCTGGCCTTTACAATAACCTACGGTGGCCTACCGATGTATCGAGCCAGTGCTGCTATCCTCCCAGACAAGTCTGGTACCATTTCCATTTAGGCTACATATATTGCTGGCATCTATATCAATTTCTGGTCAATTTTCAGACGTTGTTAATGTACAGAAGAGAACCAAACAACTTCCCCTCAATGGTTTGAAAAGAAATTCATTTTATTCAACGATAAATCTATAAGCACTGATTAATTCAAATGTAGTTTTCATGTTAATTTCCTCCGCAAGATGTACGCCTTACGTATCATTGGATGACGAATATTGAAGGTTTTTGTAGTAGTTCGTGGTATCAATTCGGGGCACAGAGGTATTCCAATGCATACGGTCGTGGAGATGAATGGTCGACAGTTGAATTTCATTAGGTCTATGAGAACCCACTTTTTTTTGGATTCCGTTACTTGCCTTGTTCCATAAATTTAATAGTTATGATGCTGTTTATCAAGCATGGCTTCCGTATATTAAATTGCTTTTTTGTTTGCCCATAAGAGACGGCTATAATTAGTGCTACGGTTTTTTCTATAAAATTGAAGAAGTGAAGTTTACAAAGGCGAAACTTATGATATGATAGTTATGATTATAACTTATGATAGTTATGTTTTCTATAGTGCTTACGGTTGGACTTTGTATCACTTAGCACGTCCTAAAGGCTAATACACGTAATTTCCAGCTACTGGAAGCAACACAAGTAAGATTTTGGTTTTACCGGATATGACAGTTTGGAGGGTTTCAAGGCTCCAACCTCTGACGTGTTCGTCATCCACGTAAAGAATTTCGTCTCCAACACTCAACATAGGTGACAGTGAGGCGATCGATATTCGAGAGATAAATATACCTGATAAATACAACTAATACGCCTAAAAACGAAAATTCAAAAGAATACGTGTTTTGGATTTTGTTGAAAAGTTAAAGTGCATTATTCATAAAAACAATTCCAAAACTTCAGTTTGGATTTGACAGCGTGACAAGTTGTTGTTCATACTTCGAACGAATGTATCATTTCCTGCCCACTTTCCACTGTTGCTGCTGCACCGAAATTTCTTGATTATTTCCTAATACGATGGACGAATATTTGAAATTGATACCTCTTTGCCCGCTCAGGGTTCCGATAGCTACGTAGAATCCAAGTGGTCCCGGTTGTGTTTTTTCTACGAGAACGGTCCGAAGTCCACATTGATCGAGTGCGACCAGTGTAGCACGAACGGGTGGAGTCTTTCCTCTGAGGCAAGTCGTTTTCGCTTGTCTTTAGATTGTAGCTCAGGCTGTAGAAAATTATGTGCAATTTCAGTTTCACCTTGTCCCGTACTGTAGCACTTCACACTTTCTGCTGGCACTCTTAGATCTTGTAGCAAATTGTTGCTGACGTATAAACTCTCTGGGACATCTGAAATACAGAAATGTTGAGAATTGCGTTTCTTGTAGAGAATAACAATAACTTGGTAAAAGGTACAGCCTAAAACATAGATACTTTGCTGAGAAAACCAGAAAAATACAATTTTGGTTCGTATATTTCCCAAACTCATTTTGATTCTGGTCGCCTTAATGCTTCGCTAACTTCTTATAAGAATTCCTGTAAGCCTCACCACTCCATAGGAGTGTGGAGAGCACTGAGTGTGTTGAACGAAAATTTCTAGAAATACCAAGCTGAGAAAAGATTAAATTCATTGAATTCGATATTACAAGTTTGAAAGAAGTGGAAAGAAATTGCAAATGTTATGCATACTGTTGGGCAGAACACAAGTGGTTCGATGAGTGGACATCTTGGTGAGGTTCATTCGGTTTTGACGATCCAGGAAGTGGCACGACAGGCAACCTGAGGCGTCTCGCTGTATTGTTATTGGTATTCGAGAAATTATCTGAGTTCAGCTTCTCACCGTTATCCCCGCTAAATCTGTGAAGATGGTCGACCTGAAGGTTTTATTCGGCGAACAGATTAGGTTTAAATATTATTCCACAGCATGTCATTATTATGCATATATATATATATAATAAATGTATATATTTAAGTGTAGATGATATCATAGGATAGGTAATAAGTGCTATTACTGCGCCTTGTCATTCTTCGTCTACAACTCCTGCGCCAAAGGAGGATCAGTGTCATTAACTGTTACTCATTAACTTATACAGCTGATGAGAGCGAACTGGACTCGTTTTACAACCATGTGAAGGCAGTAATCCGGAACGAACATCATTCGATAAGTTCCTTGTTGGCGACTTTGATGCCAGATTAGAAACAGCCAACGTAAATGAGTACAGGTTACGCAAATTCGGAATAGGAGAACGAAATGAGAATGGAAACCGTATTGTAGGACTTCTGCCCGCTTCACGCCTGTTCCACAAGAACTCGTTTTTGAAGAATGTAGGAAATGCGCTGTAAAAATGGCAGTTTCTTAACGGCCGGACTTATGCAAAGATCGATCATATTCTCATGGAAAAGAAATTGCTTCTTTGACACCTCAGTGGTACTTAGATTTTGTGCTGAATGCTAGTTGCACCAAAAATAGAAATTGGAGCTTCATTTTACTGCAACTTGCTTGACATGGCTGGTAATAAATTCTAGCTGTAGAAGATGTTTGGAAGAAGATTTACATTGCTATACACAGAAAATGTTATTGGAAGCACTTCAAAAACAATCTGGTCTGGAGAAATGCTGTCAGAATCTTTGCTCCTATAATGTTCTGCTGTCCTCCCTGATGAACGTGGATGGGACTATCACCACACCTTGTTCTGTTATGGAATTGGTAACGGAAGGGCTCTATACCAATCTTTTCCGCTCAACAACCACAATTCGGACTTCAAAATCTCTGCTGATGAAAAACTGTCATGGAGTCCTACCTCCTGATTTTCTATCTCAGCTAGAAAATCAGGAGGTAGGACTCCGTGGCATTAGCAGAGGCACAGCTGTATGACCCGATAACATCACGCTAGAGTTAGAGCTGACGACTACCATCTACATGTACTTCTCGCAACCCATATGACATTTTACCTCCGGGAGGAGGAAATTCCGGACTACTGGAGGACATGGAACACTTTTATCCTACCTGAAAAGCGTGATTGTTGGAATCTCTAACTACTGCCCAGTATGCTTGCTGAATGTACTCTTCAAGCTGTTTACGAAGACTATCCTTTTGCGTATATCAAGAGCGTTGAATGAGGCACAACTAGTTGACCAAGGAAGATTCTGACAAGGATTCTGCTCCATGGACAACATCCAAGCCGTGTCATAGGTCATAGAAATCTGTGAGGAATGCCACCTACCCTTTGCTTTAACATTTATCGGCAACGAAAAGCGCTTGACAGCGTCGAAACGAATTCAATACCATCAGCATTCGGTCGATCAAGAGGTGGAATAGTCCTATATACGAGCACTAGTGGACATCTTGTGAAGAAAATGTATTTTTAGTACGCTTGTTTACTCATTTTTATTTATAGATGCACTCAGACAAGTGCAGATGACGGTCACTTAAATAAGAAGAATAGTGGGTGTAGATATTTCATCCTTTAATACAGCAATAAGTTGTTTTTTTTGTGTTGGCGTGTTTAAGATACTGGTGTCACCAATATTCGATGGTTCAATGACTACTGTACCTGGTAGTTGACGCTTCTCGTAGGTGTGAATTCCGGAATCTCGTATTTCTCCAATCGTGGTAAAGACGACGATCGATTGTGAAGTGTCCACTTCGACGCTTCATATACATTCTGTCGAATAACGAAATCTCTGATCGACTCACAACATTTCTTTTTTTCCCTAAAATCCCAACAAATACGTCTTTTAACATATTGCTTATTTATTTAATTCTAGCTTTGTGAACACGTAAAATGTGTATCTCTGTAGTTATGCATTTTATTCATTGTTCTTAACGGTATTGTAATTCCACGTCCTAGAGCTGCTCAATAGTCCCGTTCGCTCAAGAGACAAGATAACAGTTTTGGTATGAGGTTTTTTCAGTGTTTTTAACCGCTATTAATGGAAATTTCGAATTTCTGAAGTTGGATGGCCTTTGTTGGACAGTGATCTCCGCTGTGAATCACAGTTCAGTACCCAGGTGGAAGAAATCCTGAAGAAAACCTTTCGCTGTTTATAAAATTTAGCGCAAATACACCACTGAATTCTAACATTCTTGATGTCGAATGTCTCCACGATTATCCATCAAGTTGAACTCTAAATTAAAGGAAATGGTCGTCAATGGATGATTGCAATTGTGAATTTGAGCTCGACTGGTGTAACTATTGACAAAAATCTTAAAATGGTGCTGGAAATGGCGTAAAATGCCTTGTCCATTGGACGCGTTATTAGGGCGAGTACCAATGGATATACGGTGAAGTACTTTTTTTTTCAAATTTTAAATAACACTTGCTTCGTGTGCTGATTAAACATGTGCTCAGATGTTTAAAAAAAAGGAAGCTGATAAGCTACCACAAGAATATAAGGACCGTTTTGACTATGTGGTGGCAGATAAGAATTTTGAGTTGACACTTTCACTACTCTGCCTTAACGTATGCGTCGGAAACCTAGTCGCTGCGTAGGCAGGATGAAAGATCACACAGCGTTATTGAACGCGCATTCGAAAGCACGGTGCTAAGAGTATGCCGTTTCACAGAAGTAAGAGAAGGGATCCGAAGCCCCGATCTGCGTCAACGATCAAAAATCAAAGATGCCGTTCTATACTCCAAACAGTTGAAGATAAGGTGGGCTGGACACGTAATGCGTATGAGTGACAACCAATGGACAACAGCCATTAGTGACTGGTTTCCTCGGGATGTCAAACACGCTGCAGGAAGAGCACCGACCAGATGGTCGGAGTTCTTTACGAAAAGGCTAGGAAAAAGATATTATGCTCAACGAATTTCCAGAGGTAGCGGAATGCACTGGGACACTCGTTCGTGCGAAGAAAAATAGAAGATTTGCTGGTGCACGCTCGAGTCACCCGATGATCAACGCGCCTACGAGTGATGCACGTGACACGACTCTGGGTGAACCTGGATGGTAGAATCCGAGTCGATTCTTTCTTGAGCCTGAGAAAATCGCACTAGTACGTTCCTATTGGATTAGAGTGGGAGTGAGGATGTCATCTTCTCCTAGGCAAGTTCGGTGCCAACTGTAACGTAATGGAATAATAGTATCCGATTTAATCACAGCTCTAGCTCAATAATTTACCGCTTCAACATGGTGAAAGGGCCCCTCAGGTATTTAAACTGAAGGGATTCTTTCCAGTTAGTGATACCCATTACCCTAATTACACGCTTTGCTGTGATGAAGGCATTCTAAGAAGGAGTTTGTTACTTACACTTAGAAGCCAATCAAGGGGCAAACGTCTACGAAAAATCGTTGCTTTACTTCAGCATGCGTGCTTACTTCTCGACAAAAGAATGCATGCATGTTACAGTAGAAATAGATGTATATATATATATATATATACGTATAAATGTATATGTATGTACCTGGCTCTGTAGATGCTAAGCTGATATGATCGTGGCTTGGGTGGTGACACCACGCCTTCATTAAGACAACCATAATTGAGTAAGCAGTCTGAAAACCTAAATTGGAGTCATGTAAGAATTAAAATGATAAAACACTAAACTTATTTTACTTTATCTAGATGGCCAGGTCACGCATAAAGTGCGATTACCAGCACCTCTTCTGTTCGTTTTGTTGTTTGGCGTCAACTATCATTCACGGAGATGGTCACTCCTGTGGGTGTGAGTGCGTGTTTGTGTATGCGTGGGTGCTTGTATACACATATATATATACATGTATGTACATATATATGTATATATACATATGTATGTATATATGTGTATATACATGTATATGTATATACACATGTATGTATATGTATATGTATGTATATGTATGTATATACGTGTATATACATGTGTACATATACATGTATATATACATATGTATATATATGTATGTACATATATATGTATATATACATATGTATGTATATATGTGTATATACATGTATATGTATATACACATGTATGTATATGTATAAGAGTCCACTTCTACCCATAATTTCTGTTCTGTATCATGGCAGCCTGCGAGTCCATCGATTCCGCGCGACGTGAGCTGTCTTGTCACTGGGATTGTTCGACGGTGATGACGATTCATGCAGCCAGCCGACCGATCGAACACTAAACTGAAGATGGTGTTGCTGCTGGGCGTTCACTTTTACCTTCACTTTATCCCATTCCAGAACCAGGTTTATTACATCGTTATCGAACGGTTGGGTAATTAGTGAGAGCAATCACTGTGATGCTAGCTTTTCCGTGACTTTTTCGAAGATATTTGTGAATAATTTCGGCTAGATGGGATCATCATGCTAAAAGCCTCATTTAAATTGGATGATAGCGCCGTATGGATAAATGAGTTTGCTGTTGTGAAGTTGTTTCAAGGAATGTTTAAGCCGTGATTAGGACTACTGTGGATGTCTATAGCCTCTACCACCACTTCTCAGGTAAATTAAAAACTTTTCCTTTACTTCGCTAGAAGTGTGACAAAGCTGTTTGTTTTGTTTGTATGTTTTAGTACATTCATAATTCAAGTTAAGCAGCTGTGTTAATGTCGTACTCTTTTATGTTTTTTTTTCGAAGACGAGAGAGCAGACAGTTCGGATGATTGCTGGCAATGCATTTTGGGTGTCCTGCCTGTCTGCTACTGAGTGGGAGTTGGACCTTGCCTTCTAACAGATAGTATTTGAGGAACCGGGTCAGCATGTTGATAAGCACTAACTGCTTTGTTTTTCAGACGTTGCGCTTTAGTCTTTTCTCAGCGGATGTTCGCGTATCTTCATCGGTGAGGTAGCATGTCGAACTCCGGAAAGGAGAATGCTTAAGAACATGTATCCACCATCGATTTTTAAAATGTGATATAGAACCAGGCGAGCCTGTCATTTAAATACGTCAAAAAAGAACGTCGTTGGTTACTTTCATTACCGCCTTTCTAAACTGTTTCTGTTGGTCTAGGAATCGAAACGCCATCATATTAGTCTTTTATCGTCTCTCCATATATCGTTGGGATAGCGACTCAAGTGATTCTGAACTCTTGGCGTTTTCAGAAACAACGTGTAGGTGTTGGATAGTCCGATCATATTCTTCGTCAATGTTGTCCGCCACGAAATCTTTCGAAAACCCAGCAAATCATCTAAACAAATCCTATTGTGGTTTTGGTAATCCGTTCTTCGAACTTTAACCTTTCTCGCCATGAGGCGATTGTTCGATCACGTGTACAGCTTTGTCTTTGTACAGCAGCCACATTGGTTAGGCAGAAGTTCGAATTTACGTCCTCTAACTCGTCGTAGTTCATTCAGTTAGGGAGAATTCCATCTTTAGTGTTAAGATTATGGCTTCTGGATTTTTGAATTACTATAAATGGTTTTGCTCATCGTGATCAACTTGGAGAACCACTTATAGTTCTCGAATGTATAGGATACCCATTCGAATGTATAGGCCTCTATGTAAAATTATCCAAGCGTTATCCCGAAGATGAACTTTGCCTTAAAATTTGCAATTATATCTTTACTAAGGGTGCGCTCTTCCTTTTATGAGGTCATATGGAACGTTTCGACTTCATTCTCGTCTTACCATGTGTTGAGATATTTGAACGACAACTCTTGTCAAGGCATGTGTTATCCCACATCTTCAACACAGTATAGATCAGGTCTGAGTCATTGAGTTTTCAAAAGAATCCATTACAACGGCCAATGTCCTGATGACGAGGCCGCCAACGCCGCCGATTCATTCCTTGCCAACAAATGAATGCTTTTGTGCCATCAAATTACAGTGTAAGTTCATTATTACTACAGATCGTCACCTTAGTTCTTCCAGATTTAGGCAAACTAGAATAATCCTGAGATTTTAGTAACATCTACGTACTCGTTCTACTCAACGTGGTTGTATCGAGGGTTCTTTCGGGGTCAGAGGGGTGAGCCCTATTTATTTTAAAATATTCAGCGATTATCAAGCAAAAGTACGCTGCCGATCTCTTGCTTTGGAGGTGAATATATTCGCGAGCACTCTGCCTTTCAATGGACCTTTGGCAACATTTCCATACACGGTTTCACAAACTTTCTTTAAAATGGCGCACCAGAAACACGTTTTCCATGCCGTGAATTCACCTAAAATTGTATCACAATATCGCAAACACAGTAGGATTTCACGAGCCTCATTTCCTTAACTTCAAAAGTGGCTTCTATACACAGGCGTTAGCTAAGCCGCCTATGGAGATGTTGATAAAATCTTAGGACCATACTAATCTTCCAAAATTTGGAACGACTTAGGTGACGATCTGTATTTGTAATGAGCGCTAATTAATATCCGACTTTTCCACTGATGCTTTGTGATGGGAACTAAATGGATTAGGTACAGCGTCATTCAAAATGGTCAGAGAAGGAAGAGACTAACAATTGAATATGACATCAAAGGAAAATTGCCTAGTGGAACATGTGATAGAATAGTCGATGGCGAAGGTGTACTTGTTGAAACGGGCTCGACCGTGGCCAGCGTTTTCTTTGAGAAATTATTTATCGGAATCGGAGTTTTAATATTGAAAATTGTATGTTTCCTGGGTTAGTTATGGAAGATGAGTATCTACCCTCAATAATTCTATCATCCGTTGTCAGACAGGCTATCTTATTGGTTGAAAATCGGCAATTTAGTGAAGAGGACAAGGAACACCCCACTTCATGCTCATCATTTCTAATGTGATTCTTTTTGGCTTACCGCACTGAATATGGTATCGAAAGGGTGATGCTAGCTTGTGTTAGGCGAATGAACGAGAGAAAAACTTCAAGACGTACTGATGATCAGTGATTAGAAACCCTGCAGCATGCGAGAAGTTGTCGAAATTAAAGTTGGTCGAACAAACATTTTCGAACAAAACCACAATCAGTTGAGAGGAGCCGTTAGGGACGAGTCTGTGAGTTACTAAGGGCAGAACATGAACACAATGTAGCGGCAAGATTTCTTCACGGAGATGCTAGAACAAAAATGTAACATCATTCGAATTCTCACAGTGAGCCGAAACCACTCATCGTATTCTGTTGCTCATTGTGGAATATCTAAAAGGAAGCTATTCAAGCATAGCTTATCTTTTTTACTTCAAACAGCCGTCAAAGTTATACTGATGCAAAAGCCACGCTCTCTCTTTCTTCGCGACAGTTCGATGAATTAAGATTTCTGAATTTCTCATAATCAAGAAAATCAGGATGACCCGTTGTAACAAATTTACCTTCTGAAAATTGTTGTTGCCATCTATCTACGGCGAGATTTCTCAGGGACTTGTTTGATTCGTCGAAACAATTACTACCTATTGATGAAGCACTGTCCACCTAGAGAAAATACACCTTATCCTGAAGCAAAAAACAGCTGAAAAAACATCTGCTGACGAAAATTATGAGACTTTGAGATTCCTAGTCATAGGTTACCTATTGGTTCCTCATCCCTCATTCGTGAGGGACCGTGCCCTGTTTCTTGTCCTATTTCGTATTCGGTATTTCTATGCACAATATTCTTTCTGCTCAAAATGAAGTAAGGATTCTACTTACGAGTGCTCGTTTATCTAACGAATTCGTAACTTTACAAAACAAAAAACTACCTCGTCGGCGAAGCGTACGCGATACGCCTTTGTACGACGAACAACCGCTGATTTAGATGCAATTGATTGTCGACGTAGCGATGCTTCGAACGATGTGATAGGCCTTCTTAGAGAAATGTGCTATCATCAACAAATTGACATCGAATGTAGCTCTTATCGTCAAAGCGTTTTTTTTTTCAGGGAAACAACATGGAGCTTGAAATTTCCCTAATGCGGAAAACATGCTTGGCAAAGGTTTGTATAGCAATTGATTCTTCGCACGAGAACAATCTTCGCGTGCATAAGTCCATAAGTTTATACAAAAGCTAATATTTCCATATTATGCTGTAGTAGGCAGCAAATAAAAAAGTAAACATTGTGATTTCAACTACAGCCCAGCTTAGCTGAGTGCATTACCGATCTGGAGTTCCCAGATCATTCCCTTTGATGGGTGATTACCGATGGCGCTGATCGATAGAACTACCTGAAAGACAGGCGAAACGAAAGACGACCAGTGTGGTGTGGTGGTCAACGCATTAGCTCCCAAAAAAGGTAATTGCGCGTTCGTTCCCCTCCGCAAACACCTGCGGTCTGGAGTTATCTCAATATATCTCAGCAAATATCTCAGCATCGTTGTGATTGTATTTGCATAATTCCCTGCCACAAAAAAATTGGCAGCAAATAAAGAAGTGAAAATTCTGAATTAAGTGCTCTAACATATTCAAAACAGAAAATAATCTAGTTTTCATTAGAGGAACTTCAAATAATATGTAAATTCGGTAGCAATTGTATTTTTCATCCTAACGTATTTTACAATACGTTGCGCTTCACATGATTTGTGAAGCAGAGCAGTCATACCTGTAGGGTTCCCGACTGAGGTAATCAGTGGTGTTTATTGTTGAGATAATCGGTGGAATTTCTACCCGCTGCTTTGGTGAAGGCTGATCATAGTCAGCACAAATCCCACTGTCAGTGTCGCTGTCTTGTGGCGCCATTTCACCTAATATTACAAAAATTGTTTGTGCTGAGAATCACGACAGTGATGATGACAATCATGTCAGCAACAAATGAAACTAAATTGTAGCGGCCAATCGAGGAAGTCTTCCTTGGCGTGCAACAATAAGAGCAGTTCGTGAGCACTAGGTTCTGGTCTCGACCTTTGTACCAAAATTGCCCAACCCTTTATAATGATTGAAGTCGTCCTCGAAGGAAAAACTACCAACTGTTCATCAGCCGGCTCTGGAGAGCATTGTAAAAGTGAAATCCATAAAAATTTTTGATTAAGTAGATTTATGAAATAGTACTAGAACATGCTTCATATCAGTATGGAATAAATTGCCGAAATGAACGCGTCCAAAATGTGGTTGTCTCTAGAAAACGTGAAATTTCAATTCTCTGCATTTACACAGGTGAACTGCTTCCTCACTGTCTGAAATCCGATACATCAGAGGGGAAAGACTAAATGGAATCGAAAAAAAAATCGGAAGGGGTTTACAGTTGCTGCAAAATCTATGGAAGATGTATGTCGGAATGTACTATCAGTGGTGTCTCCAATAAGTGTAGGGACTTTTCATGATCGTCAACTCCAATTAATACGAGTGATCTGTGCGTTTCATCCTCTAATCCCAAAATCACTCACCTATAATCACTAGGGAAAAGAGTACATACAAAATACTCTGGGAAAAGAGTACAAAATACAAAATAGCGAGCATAAAATCTTTGCGCTCAAAGAGAAGAGGATAGCACGAACAAGTACTTTCGAAATCGTTTAAAAGAACGTCTTCTTTAGCAAATTTATATTGGACGTATGAAGCTTGATCTTGGTGAAAATCTTCGGGTTTCTTTGATGGAAACGATGAGTGACGCGAAATTGCAGCAGCCTGTCTAAACGTCAACGGGTCTGTTGGAGATGGCTATGTAATGTTCACACACACTGCAACAAGCAGCTTTCGGTAAACAACGCAACTATATTAGGTAGTGGGAGGAATGTGGGAAGGTAAATTACACAAATAACAACTTTGATTTTTGTTGTAGATATTACTGGGGAGTTTACCAAGTGATAATAAATCTTGCAATCTAATATTAATCTAATACAATAACAATAATAATAAGTAATAAATTGCAACAATGCAACACGATAACCTGACCACCGTTCATTGACAAATTTGTGATGCAAAAAATTGGCATTCCACTAAAGACTGAGCTTTCAAGAATCCATTCTTTGAAGTATGATCCTATACGTAAAATTTCATTGTTCCGATATTGAAAAGATCTTTTGTGATGAATGGTGAAAACATTTTCCGATATACTTCGTTTCAACTTAGAATGAGGTTAGGAAAGGTAAGATTTAAGGAACATTGAGGTTGTTGACGCAGAACCGACCTTGGATTTACACATAACGACAGATTTGGATTTTCGTTAAGTACCAATGACAGACGGAGATAACTTGACCATTTGAGTAACTTATAAGATAGGCTTAACCTACGTTTCAAACGTATGAGCATGTTTTCCAGAACGTTGTTCCAACTTTGAACGTGAAAACTAAAAGTTTAAAAAATTCTTAGCTCAAAAGCAGCAGTACAAACAACAACGAATTTGCTCATAATTGGGAAGCATGATTATTTTCAGTAAAGTCTGAGTCGATGTGAATTCGTATCGGTCATCATGTAGTAGTCTCTAAATCGCTAACCATGAGCACAATGACATGACAAAAAGATTTTGGTTACTTGTCATGTTGAAAAGAACCCGTGAATCCGAAATGACGAAAGATTGTTCGCACGGATAAAATGCCGTCCACGGAGATTGGAAGTGAAATTGAAATAAACAACTGCGGTTGACGTAAGTAGGAAGTTTTTGCAGATTAACTGTTTCAATCACTTGCCACGTATATGCCACTGTTCGACAAATGAAAATGTGAGCATTTTTACTTGATCGGCTCCTTTAAAAGAATCCCGGTTACCGGTTCTTAAAAGGAATCATATTAAGTAGGAATAAGTATGTTACTGAAGCAGTAAAAAGTCGAGGCCTCGTTTGAGAAAGTGAGAATTTGTATAGGTATAAAAGCAAACGTTTGGTTAAAATAAAGCTCGATTTCACGAAAAGAGGTATTGTGATTTTTGCACTGGCCATTAAAGCCGTTGGCGTAGGTTTAGTGAGTGGAGCTAACAAAAGCAGTTAAATTTCTAAACTACAGTTTAAAGTTCTGATGGGCAGATAGACTGCAGTTCTCATTCTTGTCCTTATCTAAATCTGGTGCACAAATGAACGCTAGTCTCCAATTAAACATCGTCCTTCTCTAAGTTTCAACCCACCCAATCTCCTTGAATTTTTTAAGAGCAAAATTCCTGAACAGTATCTTTTTTGTAGCAAAAGTAGCCATGTAGTGAGTGGTCTGTCAAGCAGTAACCTCTCACCTTGAACCTCAAAATCATTATAAACAGATCTTTCAAAATTTTCTGACCTAGTAGGACAGCCGCACGGTTTTCTATGATAGGGCACTTTCTTTTGGCTGAACCACTCAACCACTATACAGAGTGCACCTACATTCAGCACCCTACCGAATTTGTGAATGAAACTCGAACTTGTGGAAGCTTTAGTGGAAAATGAGCTTTGAGCCTTCGATCGCATGGTAAAATTACACTTCTGTAATTATCATCAGATATAGCACTTACAAAATGAAAAAAGTGCTTATGAGGCCACATTCTTTGAATAAATTGATGAAGAAGCTTGCGCGAAGAAAAAGGAAGAGAAGAGATTCGAAGAAATTTCATGAGATTACTGTATGTTAATTCCAATTCCCTCCAGGAAGTATGACAAGAACAATAATTACACATATTTGTTCTCGATTTTGGGGCTGCCATTAAACAATAGCCCATAATGACGAGGAAAAGCAGTTCCACCGCCACTAACAAATGTTTGTAGATACTACGAACTGGCTATTTGTGGGAAGGATTACTCGAAAAGAGTTTTGTGGAACGAAAATTAAAAGTCAGATTCAAAAAATATCAAACTTCTAGGCTGCTAGTAGGTAAATTGCTTCAAATATTAGTGAAGTGAAATGTGGAAACTTGGGTAGCCTATCAACACATGATATAAATATAAATAAATAAATATATATATATATATATAATCCCACAGATATAAGCGGCCGGTATGGAGCTGAATATGGGTGTGCATCAATGTTGAAACAACGGAAACTGTTTCGCCAATCTGCATCTCTAGCATCTCCTTTTTTCTCTCCTGAAGTTCTTTCACCAAAATGATAAGGATGCTCAAAAAACAGTGAAATTCACCGCAGAAATGCAGAAAGGCTACACGTGCCACTGGCGACGGGTGATGCCGTGTTGCTGTAGAGGGTGGCAAAATGTAGGGGCGGCAAAAATGATGAAACAAGTGCTGAAACGCCCAGTGGCACTCCAGGGAGAAATAAGACAGAAGTCAGTGAAAGGGCCCGTCACACCATGCCAGCCAATAAGTGCCAGCTAGGACAGACATCGATAAGTCACAAATGTGAGACGAAACACGCGAATGCATTCGCAAAATGAACACAACAATGATATCTGAATGACGGCTAA